>LPNX010229839.1:29230-51306 GCA_001517045.1 Pseudotsuga menziesii
TTATATGAAATATGAACGTTCAATTCATTATAAGGGAGTCTTATTCATTCGTAAAGTATAAAATTGGTCAAATTAAAAAAGTCCTTGAAAAAACTCATATTTTTTATTCATAAGAGAATGAAAGATGCATTCTTTAAGTGCATAATATCAATATATATTGTATGAGATAACATATATAGTTATGAATATATGATCGACTGAACTATCAAGAAAAGTTGCTATTTAGCAAATACATCACCTCTTTTTAAATTCCCCCACATAAAAAACATTATACGACTCATCCACCTAATATAAAGAAGTATATGTGCAGTCGGGTCAGTTAGCTCAAGTGGTTGAGCGCTGTAAATTGTGAGCAGAAGGTCTCGGGGTCAAATCCACGGGTGGCTATACATTGCTATATAAATGCCTCACTTGATCTCCTCATCGAGTTAGCTCTGTAATCAGAGTGAATGAGGTGAGGCTCCTTCAAGTGGGCCCCCTATGACTTGTTCCCATGGACGTAACAAGCCCCGCTAGGGGGTAAGTGAACCACAATAGAAAGAAAAAAAAGTATATGTATATATATAAACATAAAATCCACAAGATGTTCTAAAGTAAAAAACAATTATGTAAAGATCTTCTAGATGTTATCCCATGAGAAGTATCATAACTATTAAGTAGCTATAAACTATCTAAAATAACATCTAAATCATGTCCTAATTGAATGATATGATCGCTCCATCAAAAATTTCCTCGAGATAGAGGGTTTCAGGTACTTTTGTCAAACCTTGGAATTTGAGAGTTCATTAGACAACATATTGTGTTCCATGTAGATGTGAGTAAAAATCATATATGTAAACTGACGATATATCCTTCAACTCCTATAATAATGAGTGAAGTGTTGTATAATGTGATCTATGAATGTTAGACACCAAATTTATTACAATTAGGGAGTCACCAAAGATATGGAAATGTGTACAATGTTTTTATGTGGTGTCAATCTCAATCAATCTCGCACTACTAACAATTCAGTTGGATTATTAGCACTATGCTCCACATTGCCTAAAAAAAGAAAAGAATTAAGCTCATCCAAAAGTAAGTCACCTCGATGCCCCTTATAGAAAGTCCCCCTGTGACGCACCATAAAAAAAACATGGTTATGCTTTTTCAAATACTAGCTCCCCAACCACATGAACCTTGCTAACACTTCACTGAATCTTGTAGTATTGGGAAAGTGTAATTATAGAAGATGAAACCTGAAATGTTTGAAGGCATCAATCTTCAAAAATACTAGTGTTTTGGGCTAGCCAAATGCCCCAACAAACGAGAAAAGGAACAACACAATAGGACTTAACAAACGAGAAAAGGAACAACACAATAGGACTTAAAAAGCTTTCATTCATTCACACACACGATATAAATTTAAAGATATTTTTTTTTTTTTAAAACTTAGATATTACAAATAGAAAAATAAAAATATTATTGTTAATGTTAATGTTTTGAAAAATCTATTTTAAATATGATTTTTCCGTCACATTTTAAGTTTTATTTAAAAAATTTGATTTCAAATAAAAATTATATTAACTAATAATATATAAATATATAAAGTGGGCTTCTTTTTTACCCTGAAGGAAATATTGTAAAAACATACGAGTGTGGTTTGGGAATGGAAACCAATAATCAATCTGAGAGATGTGTGATGTGTTTTGGTTTGAATTTGTCTCTTGCTATGAATTTGCATTCCGTATTGGTGATTAGGGACTCCTTGTTAGGAAAATAAATATCGGATCAAATCTCTAGTCACCTTCACAATCAGATTCTTATCCTCCTTCCTATTTTTGATTCTCTTTAGTTCTTTCATATCAAAAGAGACATAAATTCTATGGCAGATGTATTGGCTAATAGTGCTTCTCAACTACCTAGGGGGAGATATAAATATTGTAATGACCCTCCAACTCTTATCTACCTTCCCTAATGTTTATCATCTATTCATTTTGTCTGTGGTTGTTTTCTCTATGCGTCGACATGATGGACAGTTCTTATTTCTTGGAAATTTCGACTTGCGCTCCAATGTGACACATTAATTGTCTTGGGAGTGTCACTAAGGTATTGAATGATCTATCCCTTTGTAGATGTTTGTGCCTCATTCCCTTTGTGAGCTATTTGTGTTGGTTGTGGCGGTTTGTTGGTGATTTCTGAAAACTTCTTGACTTTGGAATGGTGGTGAGCGCTTCCTGCATACCATTGCCTTCTCCTCTAAGCGGGAAGGTGTTCATCTTGATGTAGCTGGAAACCTTCGCTAGTATTTATAGGTATTTTCATGCAATCCTCCAAGCCCTACTTTTGGTTTTCAATTTGGAGACTTTGGGATCTTCTATCCATATCGCAATTGTTATATTTCCGAAGGATTCTTTATTTGGAATCCTAAGAGTAGACTTATTCTATGTTGGATTGGTCGTTGTGGGTTGTTGATTGGCATTTTCATAGCTGTCTCCCATTCTGGTTTGGTAAATTTGGTTCTTGTTCGAATTTTCTCTGGGTATTCCTTGTGTTCTTCCTATTATTTTCAGGAGCTTTTGAAATATGGATACTTTTAAGAATGTGGAATATCTTGTTGGGAAACTTTCTACCATTAAGGACAGAATGTTTGATTTTGAATCTCAAACTAAGGATTTAAAAGAACAAATGGAGGACTTGAAAGGTTCTGTGAAGCAGATTCATTCGAAGTTTCCTGAAGTTGACCGTAAATTGGAAGGATTGGAGACTTTTTCTTCTCAAATCTAGCCTGTAATTGATTCTCGGTTTAACTCTCTTTAGAATGAGGTTAGTGCCTTTGATTCCAATATTTAGAAAATGATTATGGATGTTCGTAAGCATAATAATTTGATTGAGAATCATGAAGAGATTATGTGTGGTAAAGGCTCCAAGGTTAAAGAGGATTCTACTGGTCGTTCAAGAGTTGTCTTTTTAATAACCCATCCTGGGAAAATTAATTCCAGTTTGGTGAATGACGTTCTTGTTGTTTCTCCTATTCTGAATAGTGTTGAGATTCTTTAGAAGACTCAAGTGGATGTGGATGATGCTAGTGATGTTGCTGATGACAATGGTAAAGATTCGGACGTTGAGTCTTAGGATCTTATTAATTAAAGTTTGATTTAAATATGATTGGTGAAGATATTGGTACATCTTCTTCTCTTGGCATAGAGAATTCTTTTGACCCAAACTTTGACTATGAAGTTGAAACTACTCCTGTGGGGCTTGACTCCCAAAATGATTTCAATGACTAGTTTGATTTATGTGGTACTTTTGTCTTTTATTACTCAAACAATATGTCAGAATTTCTAGTATTCTAGGAAAAACAAAAATCTATAGTAGATGTTGCATGCTCATTATGACTATAATTAAGTATTATATGCCATCTATACTTTATCTTTGACCCTCAGCTACTTGTTTGGAAGGAATTTTGTATCTTTTATTGAATTTCATTCCGCCTCTTTTCAATATATCCATATTTGTTTGTGGTATATATATATATATATATACAATATTAAAATATTAAACAAGAGCCACGGAGTGGCAATGTCCCTCGACGTTGGACTTTTTTCTCTTCGAGTTATTAAAAAAGAAAAAATATGTAATTTTTTTGCAAGCGTGGCAATTAAATAAAAAACATGAAACGTTTTTGTATTGAAAGCACACATTAATAAAAAATAAAGTAAATATTCATTTTATCCAAGCGATGATCCATATTTCAAATATATAAAGAGCTACAATTACTTTGACGGATTCTCCATTGATTAAAATTAAGGATAAACAATTGAGTTAATCAAGGCTATTAACCAAGTTAAAAAAAGGATATTACTCAAGTTAATCAACTAATCCTTAGACAATGTGGTAAAATGATCAAGAAACCTTGAACTCATTCACACTACCTATAATCATGTGGCATATAGCCATTTCTCATAAAATGGTGACACAACACAACCAACTGTGAGATTCAATAGTCTATTGTTAATGGTATAAATTAATAAATAATGTTAACTAGGATAAATTGGCTTCCCACCATAACTTATAGAATGAATATTAAAAAAAAAAGACAAAAGTCATGAAAATTTAAAACCATGTTGCATCTTTAATACAAAAACTTAAATCTAAGAGTCAAATATTACATAGTCCAAATTTATTCACTGTCTAAAAATATAATTAATATATAACATAACTACCTAACAAAAACAATGATACTTTCAAACCAGTTAAAATAGATTTTGTATTTTTTAACATTTTATTCCATACAAATATAATATTATATACCAAAACTATTTGAATATAATATTATATACCACAAACATTGATTAGTTACCTTGTATATATTGTAAGTAAAAGTTCGTGGTCAAATCTACTTTTTGTAAAGCTCGCCTTATGCTTTTTAACTTTTTATTATCACTTTGTGATAAAAGGCTTGACTCCCTCTTTCTCTAGCTTTTTTATATTAAATGCTAGATTTTTTTCTTAATGGTTAGTTAGAGTTTCCATATTGGACTATGAAGTCACTTATGCCCCGTCATGCACAAAGAAAGATGGTATTGAGTTCAAGACGGTTGATTACTTAGATCCATATGCCAATTAGTCAATGTGAAGCAAAGGAGGATGCCAAAAGTTAGAATTTCCACTTTGGACTATGAAGGCACTTCAGCCATGTCATATTTTATCATATTATTTAAAATGGTTTTAAGAATTTTGGTCATTTTTTTACTGCACTTATTTTTCCAAGAAGAACGATTGAAATTCCTTAAAACAATTACAAGGTTACCTCAAAAGCAAATGAAAGATTATATTTGTTGCACGAATATGGTTTTCATGTGCAATTCATCTCAGTCGTGAGAGACACGCAAAGCCTAAGGATATACATTACAAAGTAAAAGTGGAAATAGAGAGCATGTGTTTATTTCTAACATGAATATAATTTGTATACAAAATATTCTCCATTATGGTGTGCCAATAAGAAAAAAAAGCTTTGTGAGGGCTAAGAACTATACATACAACAATCTTAATTTTAATTTATTAAAAATGGAAGAAAAAAACAATTCATTAAACAATACATCGAGCCAGTAAACATTGAACGGGTAGCCATTTGGGCCAGTGAAGAAGATCTTCACTAGGATTTGTTAGCTCAAGGCCCAACTTTCTAAATCCTCACCTCATGGAGAAAATGCACCAAAAAACCAATAGATTATAGTTTTCTTTGAGGGCCACAGACTTGAACTATGGTTAGAACAAAATTTAATATAACATTAACATAAAAGAAACATGAAAACCAAATTTTATCAATGAAACATATGTTAAAAACACTATATCGCTACATTCACATTAAATTTGACATCCCTCCTTTGGCGATCTCAAACCAAATATTGATTTTTCTAATTTTATCCAAATAATAAAACCAAGGCCGAATTCTCTTCTACTTCAAGCCTCAATGGTTGCAGCACCAAGACATGTGAAGAATAATAGAACATGCTTCGAGCATCCACTCCATTTCCACCACTTGTTTTCTTATTAATTTGTTATATAACAATATTATTGAGTGGTAGTTTTGCTTCCTTCTGGTTGATTCGCAGGGGAAGAAGCCTGATGCCTTTGTTTTGAATTTACACAACAAATTTAAGATTGGCGCTTAAATTAAAGAGTCAAATATTACAGTCCAAATTTGTATAGTGTCAACAATATAGAGATCCTGGAAACCTTAATTACATCCAAGAATATAACAATTTTATATCATTTAACGAATTTACATTACAATGAATTTAAGATTGGTGTCCTATAGTTTGAATATGGGTTGCGGAGACCACATGGGTCTTAAACCCAGAAAGAAACATGTATTAGATAAAAAGGTCATTTCCCGAACCATAAACCCTATAGAAATGAGAAAGGACCAGATGAGAACCCGATGAAATCTTGCATACCTAATCATCGCATAGATTCCATGTCCATCGATCGTCGAGCCAACACACGAAGGTTGTGTTATTTGCATGCCATATAAATAAGAGTTAACAAAATATCCATGAAAGCGTAAAAACATCTAAAACCCACATGTTTATTCCATATTAAGATTGAATACTTACCGTAAAAGTTGGAATGCTTACTGTATTAAGATTGTATTTTTCATCTACCAACAAAGGAAGTGAAAAGGTTTTGTCAGGTTACCAGAGATGAAACAACCTTTACTCCACTGAAATTAGATAATGTTCCTCAACAAGACTCAATGGCTCAAGCACGAAGTATGGGTGGTGAGTAGGGATTGATATCGATAGATCATATGCCTTCGACGATAGTCTAAAGGCAAGACGGTAGTGATGTCACCTTCCCTAAACCTTCATATCTCATATGCCACCTCAAAATCCAAAACTCACCTACCACAACAAATCCACCAAATTTAGAAAACAAATTTGGACAAATAATTCCATAGATTTTTTATAGGAGTTGGAGATAAGTTACTTGCTTGAGACCCACAGTTTGGCCAGAAAATATCTTCTCAAGCTTCATGGTGGAGTCATATTTGATCCACTTCTTAGTAAATCTTGCGGGGCAAAGGTACATGCAATATATGCTTTGGCAAGACAAATCCAAGGACAATGCAAGCCGTGCCATGCCACCAAAACCTAAATATGTAGCCAACCAATACTAAAAACGTTGTTCTTGTAAACCCAATCCAAGAAGGGTGGTCTCAAGAATGGTTTCTTGAAATGGATGTCGGATTTATCACCGTGCGCAGAGATATAATATGCATTATCAATGTGGAAAGAGAAAACCAAGCACCTTTGATAGAAGTAAAATAAGAAAAAATCATAACAAGAAGGGTTAATTGAGGATAGTGTGTACCCAGTTTAATTCATGTGAATGGGTGAAGAAAAAGTTTATTTCCTACGAAATAATTGAAACCTCTAGACGCGAATCTGAGGAAAGTATATTCCCACATGATTAACCTCTCAAAATACCTGAGAAAATTTGCAATCGGTGAAGGGTTTCCAAGAGGTTGTCAGGAAGCACATGAATAAAAAACGCTCATCATGAATCAGAGAATGCCCGTGCTAACAAAGTCCAGGAATTTACTATGACAATGTTGAGAGCCCTTGGAATTTTTCACCAAGTAATACATGAATCGTATGTGAAGGTTTCTTCAAAGAGGAGGCCAAGCTCGACAGTTGTGATGGGTGTTTGTTAATT
Source organism: Pseudotsuga menziesii (assembly GCA_001517045.1). NCBI lineage: Eukaryota > Viridiplantae > Streptophyta > Pinopsida > Pinales > Pinaceae > Pseudotsuga > Pseudotsuga menziesii. Next base: position 36,431 of record LPNX010229839.1, read on the forward strand.
ATATTCACTTATTTTATCATTTGGGTAGAGGCCACTCATGCATGATGTTTACCCATCCAACATCATGATTTCAATCCCAAGGAGGCTAACCATGTTCAGTTCAGGCTCCTAATTGTAGGAAACCATACATTCAGACCGAAGCTTAAATTGGATGGTTACCTCTATCTTTTCATGTAAAATTTGGATAGTGAATAGTTATGACATGCACACTCCACGTAGACCCAATACACTGACTATCCACCTGTTTTGTTAGATGGAGCTGCAACAATGTGACATGCATAGGAGAGACTACCAATTCACAATTAAAATTCCAAAATGTTTGAAAAAACATTGTACATCATAAATCATCCCAACGACCGAGGCACATTAAAATCATGGTACTAAAACCACCAGTTGGATACATCTGGCCACCTGTTAACAAGATCCTAATTCTCTATCAATTTACAAGGATCCTAAATCTAGTTATTAATTGCACATATCTTGCATTATTTCCAATGCAGAGTAAATTGATCAATACAAGAATAACCTACTCCGCAGTCTTGATACATACTTATCATGTGCTTCGTATGATCTTGTAGTCAGCTATGGAAGTAAAAATAAGCGGTTAAGCAATTCAACAATGTGGTTTTACTCAATTAAAAAATCAGAAGTTAAGCAATTAAGCAAAGGAATAATTAAAGTCAATGAATATGTGATTTGATTTACAATTCTCACCTACATATACCGATTGAATGAATGTTCAACCACTGAACATGGAAATCTAGGCTAGTATAATGAGCACATTGTTATGTCTACATTGTATTTGAGGAAGCAAAGGCTAGAGAGTAATTACAAGTTTGAACCGACGTCTCTGATGCTTGAGAATAAGGAACACTAAATGTGTTCGTGATTCATGTCAACCTAAATCATACAGAGTACAGATCTGGGACGATCCTCGTATCATTTTTTAAAATTTCAATGCAAATCAACGTGGCAGCTACCTATGCAATGGAATCCACGGGTTTTTTTGCAATAAGAAGGACATTTGTGGTCTGACTTGGGACGAGCATCACAACTTCGGTGTGAAGCGGCTTGGTGTAGGAGGAATCCACATCAACTACCATTAATACCTGATCTACTACCATGGAAAACAGTCCCGCATTGAGCACAGCATTGATTATTCGAAGGATAAGATTCTCCTGCCTTCATAGAGAGACAATAAGTATCTAAATCCACCATTACAAAGAGTTTATAAGAATTGCAAATTGAATATTGCAATTGAGAAGGTTGATTGAGAATTTAAGAAAGTAACACTCTAAGATTGTTCCTCTGATAAGTCTAAGGTTATCTGAAGGTGGTCATTCACGATGGTTCTAGCATATTTATGTTACCCTTGTAAACAAGTTGGCGGCAATGAGATCTCAAATTTTAAAATAGTAAATCAATACACCCTTTTACCAATCCCTTAATGTGATCGAAAATTTGAAATAAAACCACCTAAGATACCTGAGCTTGAGCAGGGATATAGATCTCTTGGTTGTGCATTTATGGTAAAAGCGTTTGATATGTTTGATGGGTCTCATGTCTGTGTTTCCTGATTGACTACATCAATAGGGTTTTTGTTCCAATATTCCCATGTCCATTTCGACACAATTAATTTTCCAAAAATACACAATTTGTTTTTCAAAGTTTGATGTATTGTATATGGTTAAAAGAGAAGTATCGACAACTGAATCAACAAATTAGGCAGGATTTAACGATGAGAGAAATGGTTTAATAAATGTTGGTTTAAGATTTTGATCCACATTAGAGGAAATTTGGGGTCTAAAATGGGCCTTATTAGAAAACATGCCAACAATAAATTTTGTGAGTTAGAATTCAAGAACCAATAGAATTTCAATAAAATGAGTCAACCATAATGATTGAATTGACATATTTGTCATAAAAGAAAAATATTTCTTTTGTTCGTATTTTCGACATATCTCCATGTGTTTTTACTCAAATTTAAAGCGGGATAGCTCGTTGGATGTAGAATTTAATTCTGCATCCAACGAGTACCCACACTGCATGCTTTTGACAGACCCCGCTACCCCCAAAAAAAGAAATACCTGAAAAAATGTGGTGATCGTGATGATGATGTCATCATCACGTTTTTTCATGTATTTCTTTTTTTGGGGTAGAGGGGTCTATGAAAAGTATGCAGTGTGGGTACTCGTGGGATCCAGAATTAAATTTTGCATCCAACAAGCTCTCCTGCTCAGAATTTGAGTAAAAACACAGGGAGATATGTCGAAAATACAAACACAAAAAGTAGCTTTTTTCATTCTTCCTCCAAAATTAATAACTATTATTTTATTATTTTCCTTAGGAGGCCCATTTTAGACCTCAAATTTCCTCTAATGTAAGTATGTGAAATTTTACAACACAATAGTGTGGGGTTTAAGATAGATTTATGATATATATTAAGATAATAAGTATGCTTGTTACTAAATTGTATGAGGATGAGAGAAGTATACTAGATTGTTTAAAAATGTAACACTTTATACTTTTTGGGTCAGAATTCGACAACTTGATCTGGGCAGAGTTTCATTAGATTTGGAACTCTGCTTGATTTTTTGAGCATCTAGGTTAGTTTAAAATGTGTCAAAACCCCAGGGCATCGTTCCACAATGGAACTATGCCACAATACCCTCGGAACTCTTCCCCACTGGAATTTTTGCCGGAAAAATGGTGGAACTATGCTAGAAAATCCTATTGCAAAAGGTGCAAAGTGTTTTGGTTTTAGACAATTTCGAATTATACTTTCCATATTGATTTTATAGGCATTTCATATTCTAAATAGCATTAAAGAAACTAATTATGCTGATAGGCATTTAGATATTATCTCATATTTTGTACTTGATTAAGCGGATCAATAAGATTAACCCAAGTGTACAACGGGGATTCATTTCATAGTCGTCGTATATTGTTATGCTTAAATGCATCTTGATTAAGATTTAAATAAGTTAAAGGGTGGTTAAAGAAACAATTAACAATTTTTTTTTGTTTTTTCATATCAGTTTTTTTTTTCTTTTGTTTATTAAATAGTATTTGTTTTGTGCTTATATTAAATCTAACGATATGATATGAATAATGGATATAAAATTATATATTTTAGCCTTTGTTTAACAACTAGTTATCTTCACAAAACTAAGTGGTTGGTTGTGCTTATAGGCATTCACCGACCACGTTACTTGTGGTTGTACTAGTAATTACAACCATACATAAAGAACAAGTAACATATAACTTGTTCATGACACTTAAATTGTGGCTTGTCCATATTCATCAAGAATAAGTTAAATAACTATGCTAATAGTATATACAATTAACATTGAACTACAAACCCTACTTGGTATCTAGGTACCTATGGTGGTTTTGAACTAGCTACTTGGTATCAGGTACCTATGGTGGTTTTGAACTAGATACTTCCACATAGTAAGAGGTCGGATTTGTTGACCTCGGTTATGCCACTCTAAGTAACCCACCAAATACACATTTCCCAGTGGACTTCCTTGCAATAGAAGAACGTAAACACATGGTTCCAATCAATCCGGTTGGACATCGAGCCAAAGATAATAACGCATGGTACTATCTGCTCTTTAGAAACTATGTGGAAAAGAAGATTTATAAGTTAAGTGGAGTTGGTGAATAATCGAACATGGTTGGACATCAACTCAAAAACAATAAAGTAATGTAGAGAACCATCTGATTTTTAGAAACTCTGTGACAAATATGATTTATAAGCAAAGTGGAGTAAGGTGGGGTTGAGGGTGTGAGTTGGTCTTGGGTTTTAGAATTGATTTGATGGAAGCTCAAGTTGAATATGTGGTTGAGATTGAGAGTAATTCTTAGTGCTCGGGTTGAATCTATATGGTTGAGATTGAGACCAATTCTTAGTGATCAGGTTGAATCTATGTGGTAGAGATTGATACCAATTCTTAGTTTTCACTATAGCAGTTGACAAGTGAACTAAGTGAAAACTAAGAGTTCATTATAGCAGTTGTCAAGTGAACTTAGTGAAACAATCTTGTGGTCGGTTTCAGAGTGATAAAAAAAAAATGAACATTCAAATATGGTTTTGAGTAAAAACAATAAGGAAGGGTACTATATTTAGAAATATATGACCAAGTAGGTGGATGTTGAGTATCGTGGAAAGGATGAGGAAAGGGATATGTCGTTCCCTTCTTTGGATAGACAATCAAAGCTCTAAACTATAGCTCTCAAGAAAGAACTATGTGCTTGCCACCAAAGAGTTCCTTCTTGATATGTAATTGTGAATCTGTATGTGTAACTTCTTCTAGGGCGAATGGGGCATTGAGTTATGAACTCAGGTCCATCATCCCATGTTGTACACATTTGGTGAATTCCATGCCTGCATGAGATGACTACAATAATTAGCATTGTCTTTAAAGTTTGAAATATTAATATAAATCCAAATTCTTTGAAACTTCTGTGTATAATGTTAAAATTTATCAATTTATTAAGATATATATGTTAAACTTCAACAAAAAGAAATCAATAACTTGGTTCTTCATATGTGGAATAGATTTTCTTTTACACAGACTTAATACACTGATAGATTTCGAAGATAACACCCTAAGCACTAAACCACATATCAATTTCTACCATATTTAACAATTCCTTACAGTACTCACATATTGTTAAAATTGATCCATTCACCTATATAAAATGTTCTCAAATCATTCAAATTTGAAACTCGAAGGAGAAAAATGAACCAATGAATGGAGACGTTGTATTGGGCATAGTTAAGAACTACCACTACGAGAGTATCCCCAGTTGTGACGTTAAGAGATAGGCAAGGGCTTTGGGGCAAGTGAGTTGTGCAGCGTCATGGCAGCTGCACAAGCTCACGCGGTACTGTGCAAAGGAATATCGACACGATAAGCGGAAGAATAACCACTTTTTGAATATTTTATGTATATTTTGACCAAGTTTTGTTCTAATAGGTTAGTAGCGGTTATAAGTCAGTTAGTAGTGGACCCTCAATGTAAAGGTTTAAGCCTATTTATAGATCTATTTTTGAGGAGATTCGGAGAGCGATTGTGCACGATTGTATGGATAAGATCTGGTGCGATCTTTTTTATGGAGAATTTTTTGTCTTAGTTGTGATTTTATCTGGGTTTCTTCCTGATGCATGTAGTCTTCGGTTTTGGAGAATAATTGTGTAATATGGTACATTTGCACAAGGTTAATATGATGCAATGAGTATGGCTCAATTCTTGTCTGTTGTTATAGATCTGTTATGATGTTGCAACTCTGTTTTGTTACAATGGAATAATATAGATGTGATTCAGTCTCTTTCTGCTATATCGATGCGATCTATTGCTTTTATGTTGATGCAATCCATGTTTCTGTAACTATTTGATGCACTATGAGTAATGATGTTCCATGAATAATGCTGCGATATTGTGATACTGTGTGATGATTGCATGAGTTATGATGTCTGTCTGTCGAATCCCCATATCCTCCTCTCCCATTATCGAAAACTCAGTTCTGATAGATCTCCCTTGAACATCTCAGGTGAGACCTCATCTGCTTCGCAGACATTGCTGGGCAGGGTAAAACCTATCTAGGTCGGTGCTCAGGGAGGTTGCACTATAGGGCGTCGACATAGTGGGAACCCCTGTCAACGAAGCTTTTTTGGTGGGTTTCACCAACAAATGGTTCCACAAACGGTTTCGTTGTTGGGACCGAGTTGCAAATAAGAGAGGGATATGTTCTGGCATATGACTCAATCGGAGATCGAGGGATGGTTTGATCTGAAGTTGCGGGAGTTTGTTGAAGCCGAAAACTAGATTCCTAAGCTGTCAATGAGCCAATGGTTGGATAGATATATCCACAATGGTCCCCATGAATGGTTATTTTGTGAATTCCCTGTACTCTTGCATGAATGGTTGGAAAAGTTCACTAAGCGGAAGACAAAATTTCAAGGAGGAGAGCCAACATCCTAGACCCTAGAATTGATCCAGGAGTTACAAGAAACCAGTAATAAGGCATCGCGGGAAGTCGAGGTATGGTTGGATAGTATCTTAGAAGGATACATCACTGAGTTTGTCCTTGATACTAATAAATATTTTAATGAAGTAGAAAGGGAGTTTTTCAGTGGACCACGTGGAATATTCTTATTGTCGCTACAACTGTCGATTAAGCAACTGGTTTGTGAAAAGAGTATCCTAAAGATGGACCAAGAGTAGTGGAACTCTAGTGTGTGGGGGATGTAGGCACTGCGACAGAAAGGGGGTAAATGCATAAGGAAGTAAGGGGTAGATGGGCATGAGTTCTGATGAGAATGTAAAGGTCGCTGAAGAAACAAGTGGTTGTACGAGGGGAGGAGCAAGGTTTCGAGAAACGAGGTAGGGAACGGGAGAAGGTCCTGCTGAATTCAAAGTGCGATACCGTGAAGAACAACCACATGGGATGAAGTGACCTTTTTGTGATGACGAGGACATACAGGTCTAGGCTACACCCAGAAGAATGACAAGATCGAACCCCAGCAGTAACGTGTCTACTCCTCCACACACTACTCCACCATAAGGAAGGAACGCGCATTCTACGTCGACTTTCCCAACGTGTTAGCAACAGTCTAGTAATAGAGAACTAGTAGGAGGAAGAAGGTCCAGAATGGCAGGAAATGAAATGAAGTTACCGATACTCAATGGAAATGGCACCGACGATCTAAAGTAGTACTGGTTCTTATGTGAAGCGATCTAGACTGCTCGACAAACTATCGATGATGATGTCAAGAAAAGTCAGCTAGCCACTACTTTGAGGGGCCGCGCATTGGAATGGTTTATGAGATTCACACGGGTGCCTCAGGGAGGTAGTGCAAAGACATTGGATGAGATCAAAACAGGGCTATTTGAGGAATTTAAGAAGCCGAAATCTGAAGCTCATTACATTACTGAATTAAAAGACATCAAACAATTCCCCAATGAAACGATTTGGGATTTTGATCAGTGATTTAATACATTTATGGCTCAGGTCAGTTTTCAAATGAGCGACATTCAACATAAAGAATGGTTTATCGTGGCACTTGTCCCTCATATCTGACAACCATTAATGCAACAAAATATTGCGACGCAGAGCGAGGCTCTAGAGACCACAATGAAATTGGAGGCATCGCCAATAGGAGAAACCACTATCGGAATGAATCAGATTCAGGTGCAGTTGGCCAATTTGACGCTGCAATTCCAAGACATCAAAAAGGCCAAGGAAGATCGCGATGATCTTTGGTGCACCCGTTGCCATGCAAGCGAACATACCAAGGATACCTGCCCGACGTTTCATAATTATTTGCTGTCAGGAGCCCCGAATCCATTGAGTGGTGTTGGTGCACCATGGTTTCGCATCTGTCAGGTCTATGGGCATCTACATGAGAATTGTGATTACATGCAGAAGATGGTTACCAAGGCAAAAAATTTGTATTGTACATTTTTTCGATCAGTCAGACATGACAACAAAAACTGCTGCGCTTATGATTTGCTCCAGGAAAGGATGCACGATTCATACTTTGTGAAAGGTGAGGACCCCTGGACAGCGCAAGCACAGCCGTAAGTAGTACAGCTAGCAGCACAGGTTCCATATACACCACCACCTCCATTACAATTTGTCCTTGTGCAACCACAACAATAGTTTATAGCGCAACTACAGTTCGCATCACAGCTGCAAATGGTGGTACATCCACAGTATAACCAGGCACTGTGACTACAGTATAATCAGCCACAATATGTTCAATTTGTGCACTATGTCCAATAGAAACCTAACCCACCGCAGCAACAAATGGCCCAACCACAGTTTTAGCAAGGAGGAGTTTGAGGAGGATTCTACGAAGGGTTCAGAGGTCGACGAGGAGGACAAGGTCATGAATCAATCCAGTGCTACACCTGTGGGGTATTTGGGCATTACCAAAGGGAGTACCCTCCTGCGCAATGCACATATTGTGTAGCTAGCAATCATAATGTTGAAAGTTTCCCTCAGTTGATTGCAAAATGGCAGGTAGGAAAAATTCCTCAGTTACAGAAAGCACTGAATCACAATCAGCCTGCATTCCAAGTACAAAACCAGCCAATAATGCAGAACCAGGTCGCATCGCAGACTCAGACTTAGAACTTGCATCAAACACAGAACCAACCAATGAATCAACCATTGAATCAGAACCCACCTTTGAACCAGGGATCGATAGTTTCCACTATTCAGGCCAAGCCGTAGATGAAGGATGTCAATGTTGGGATTGTCACTCGTGCTGGTGAGACAACTGGAGATGATGGACCACGGATACAAGTTTGGATTGCTGGTAAGAAGGTCACATTTGATATTGCAACAGAGAAAGATACCTTCTTTGACGCAAAGAATGTAATCGGGCGAAATTCGAGTAAGTTACCAATTGTTGATATGCCATTTGCTTTCGATCCATCTGTAGAGGCAGGACCATTGCAACAGCATGGTACCTTGTGGAATTTTTTTCAAATTTGTCTATCCCTGGAAAGGGACTCTGATGCCCTTGTCAAGCTTGAGACATTATTGCACCACCCAGATAAGACAGTGAAGGATTCCATGGTGAATTCCTTGCAAAAAAGGAAGACAGGTAAGGAGATGAGGATGAATATCCAGATTGGAGATTATGAGGTTGACTCGATCATTTTGGACCTTGGATCAGATGTAAACATCCTACGAAGAAAACCTGGAAATTGATGGGAAAGCCAACATTGGGATGGTCGCCGGTACAGCTGCATTTAGCAAACCAGGTGAAGGTTCAGCCCATTGGTCATGTTTCAAACTTGGTTGTTGACATTGAAGGTATGAAAACACGTGTTGACTTTGACGTGATAGAAGTTGTAGGAGATGGTGGTCACTATCACGCGCTTCTAGGAATTGGATGGGCTAATGATAGCATGGTAGTTATCAACATCAAAAAACGTGTTACATTTGAAAACTAGGATGTTAGGATCATTGCTCTGATGGACCCTCAGGAAGGACGATGATAAATCGAACCTATAAAGGATGAAGTCGGGAGAATTTGGGATCATGCTTATAACATATCTGAGGACTATATCTATCCTACTGTTGATGGCGAACTTGGATGGAAAAGTGCAAGTTTCGCGTCCTCTGATTTTGAAGATGCTCTAGAAAATTGGTAGAATTGATTGCATGAAATATCAGTCAAAAAATGTGGGTTGATTACACGGTCTCTTCGACATGTTGCAACTGAGACAATCAAGTTTCCTATTTATGAAGGATTGCCAGGGATATCAGAGTTCTTTCAGGTATTTGAAGAGAAGGTGTTTGAACCACAAAGGATATTGGCTCTTGATATAGCACTAAAGGCTACTCCGGCTCGATGGTGGGCGACACACAAATGGACGATCCATGACTGCGAGCAGTGTTGCAGGTTGATGATGGTCCGCTTTGGCGATGTAGAGGTCTATCATGCTGGAAGATATGATGGATGAAATGATCCCTCCAATATTTTGATCGAGTGTCAGACATTATGGACATCGCTCCCTAGAGATGAGTGGGTTCACATTTTTGTTCATACTCTAGAAGACATGCCACGATCCTGGTATGTGGCAGCATAATTGCGTAGAACCATTATCACTTGGGAGGAGTTGTTAGTTTTTTTTGTGCAAACGTTTAGCTTCAAGGATGCCAACCCCAAGGTATGTAATGTTTTGCATATTATCCGTGATGTAGTACTAATATTCATCCCTATTGCATACCCAGTTCATCCACATGCAAATTGCTCCATCCAATCCATGATGACGTGCTACAACTTGTTCAGGGAACCTGAAGATGATGACAAAGGAATGCTAATATTCCAGAGTCCAAAGGAAGTCGTGGTGTCATAGCTCCCGAAGTACCGACGGACTCGATGAACCAGCTACTGAGGATTCAAAAAGTTAACATTGGGTCGGCAAAGAATCCTAAATTTGCTAATGTCGAAGACTATTGGGGCGAAGAGACGATGGCCAAAATCACAGATCTACTACACGAATTCCAGGACCTTTTCCCAACATGATTTTCAGAGATGAAGGGAATACTCGGTGACTTGGGGGAAATGAAGATTCCACTCAAACCAGATGAAAAACTAGTACGCCAGAGGCCATATAGACTGAACCTACAATACAAGGATCGCATGAAAGCTAAGATCGATAGGATGCTTGATGTTGGGATCATCGAACCTATAGAAGAATCAGAGTGGATAGGCCCGATGGTGGTCCAAGACAAGAAGACTGGTGAAATCCACATTTGTGTCAATATGAGAAAGTTGAATGATGCATGTGTACACGATTCGTTCCTGACCCCTTTTACAGATGAAGTCCTAGAAGGTGTAGACAGCCAGGAGGTATATTCCTTCACAGATGGCTTTTCGAGATACCACCAGATCCGGATTGCGAAGGAGGATCGCCATAAGACTACGTTTATCACTGAGTGGGGTTGTTTCCAATATATCATCATGCCATTTGGGCTGAAGAATCCACCCATTGTATTATCCCGTGTAGTTGTCGCTATATTGAAAAATTTTATTCAAAAATTCCTGTAGGTATATATGGATGATTGGACCGTCTATGACTTGATTAAAGACCATATGGACAATCTATGATTGATGCTGGAATGATGTAGGTAGCATCATATTGCATTGAATTCAAAAAAATGTATTTTCTTTGCACCCTTTGGCATGATACTTGGGCACATCGTATGCAAAGAAGGTATGTTGGTTGATTCGACGAAGATTGCGTTGATCCTCAGTTTACCACCTCCGACGAATGTAAAGATGCTCCGGGAAACACTGGGCCATACGAGCTACTATCGCAAGTTTATCAAAGGATACGTTGCGATTACTGTTCCCATGGAAAAGTTGTTAAAAAAATACGTCACGTTTGAATGGAATCTGGAATGTCAAGGAAGCTTCGACACCCTAAAGGCCAAGATGGCCTCTACACCAATACTAGTTTTTCCTGATTGGAATAAAGAATTCCATGTGCATCTTGATGCTTCTTCTACTGCATTGGGGGTTGTTCTTGCGCATCTAGGCAAAGGCGACTTGGATAATCCAATATAATATGCCAGTAGAAAGTTATCATTTGCTGAACGAAATTATACCAGGACTGAAAGGGAAGGCCTGGCGATGGTTTATGCTCTTCAAAATTTCAGCCACTATTTGTTAGGAGGACATTTCAAGATGTTCACTGATCATTCTACTTTACAATACCTAGTCAATAATCCTGTGTTGGGGGGGGAATCTGTAGGTGGTTGCTTTTGTTCGAAGAGTTTAATTTTGAAATAGTAGTAAAGCTGAGATGGTTGAATGCTAGCCCGGATCATCTGTATCATGTTGTGAATGGTGAAGAACCAACCAATATTGATGATGGATTGCCAAATGCGCAATTGTTCTGAGTTGACGTCGTAGATGATCACTATGCACCAATTATTCAGTTTCTGTCTACTGGTGTCGCCCCAGAAAACATGTCTATTAGCCAAAAGAAGAAGCTGGTCGTAAAATCCTCCAATTTTCAACTAATTTCTGGACAGTTATATAAACTTGGACCGGATGAAATTTTGCAACGATGCATCTTACTGCATGAGCAGGGTCCCATTCTAGAAGAAACGCATGCAAGAATCATGGGAGGTCACTATGGAGGCCATGCTACTACAAAAAAGTGTTGTGTGCTAGGATATGGTGGACCACGTTGCATAATGATGCCGTAGACTATGCAAGGAGCTATGATATCTGCCAACGGGTTGGTAAACCATCGTGGAGGGATGAGATGCCACTAGTGCTACAGGTGACTCTACAACCATTTGATAAATGGGTTGTATATTGTGTGGGTCCTATAAATCCACTAGGTAAGCGCACTGGCGCTCTCTATATTATTAATGCAACTGACTACCTAACTCGATGGGTGGAAGCTGCACCATTCATTGATTATACCGCTGCGACAGCAACATGGTTTATTTTTTGAGAACATTGTGACGCGATTTGGGTGTCCTAGAATCCTGATGAGTGACCAGGGCAGTCACTTTTTCAACAGGATGGTAAAATCGCTAACTGAGGAGATCCAGATACAACATAAGAGGAGTACACCATACCACCCATAGGTAAATGGTACTGTTGAGGCCTTCAACAAAATTTTGGAGACATCGCTGAGTAAGGTATGTAACGATAACCGCAATGACTGGGATTTAAAAATTCCTACAGTTCTATGGGCCTATCGCACTACTTGCAAAGGGATAGCAGGTCAGACACCATTTAAGTTGGTTTATGGGAAAGAGGAAGTCATGCCTATGGAGTATATTGTTCCCAGCTTGTGCATAGTCATGGCAACTAGAATGGATGATGACGAGTCATTAGAAGAACGTGCTGCGTAATTGAGTCAGCTTGAAGAATATCGTTTCATCGCAGCATTCCAGCAACAGGTTGTAAAGGATCGACAGAAGGCATGGCATGACCGCCATATTAAGCATAAATAGTTTGCGATAGGAGATCTGGTGCTATTATATGACAGTAAGTTCATCAGGAATCCAGGTAAGTTACAAATGCACTGGTTAGGTCCCTATCTTGTTCAATCCATTACATCTGGTGGTGCAATTCAGTTACAATAGCTAGATGGGGCAATGTTGCCGAAGCTCATCAACGGGAGTCACTTGAAGCCCTATAGAATGGGGTCAGTGATGCGCACCACTTGAGGTGTTGAAAAAAAAAAGATGAATATTTTAGTTCAACACAGTAGGGAGAGCCCCGAGGAAGAGGCTGCGCAAGGTTCAAATTGTTAGCGGTAACTGGTCAACCATTTGTGATAGTTGCAGGGCTGTGGGATGGTCAAATCAAGTAATAAATGCAAGTAGTTAAACTAGTTGGCTAGCGGTGCTTGTTGAAGTGACCCACATTAATGGGTGATCCGACCGTTAGAAGAATAAGATCGCCAACGGATTTGGCATCATTAATACCCAATTTAGCAATAATGGTGAATTTAGATTTGGTAATGATGAATTTGGACTGGAAGTGGCTATAAAACACCACATGGGATGTGTCAGATGGCATTCTTCAGTTGTGCGAGCAGAAGTAGAAGGTGAATTCTGTGCAGAGTGTTGAGTGAAGTGCAGTTCGAGCTGTTGAGTGTATTTTCAGGTTTTGAGGGGCAAGGGATGCTGAGCGGCCTTGACGCCATAGAAATTTCCAGTGAGTACGAGTCCCTCTTTTCGGCCCACGGCTGTGGAAGAAGAAATTGTGAGTATGCCAGTGGGTTCGTCGTCCATTCCTAAGCGGAAGCGGCAGACTTAAAGACCCAGTCCTACACCACCCAAAAAGAGGTAAACTCGTACGTCTGTGAAGATGCGAGGAGAAGGCACTGCACATACTAGGCCATCAAGCTCGGGAGTTGTTAAGTCCGCGGCACCCCGGCGTGTCTTGGTTCATGATATTTTGGGATATGTTGCTCCTACACGTCTAGGAACCAAGCCACAACAGCTGTCAAAGAATTAGAAGTACCCACCCAAGTTACCAGCACTGCCGAATGGGATGATGCGCTCAATCGATATCATCCCTGCGTTGATCAAGCTCAAGTTCAATGATCATGACCTATCACAGTCGACACGATTGTAAGCATTACTGGTTTGTCAAAGGCTGGGGAGGACCCAGCATAGTATATTCGTGGAAGAGATACGGACAAGAAACTTGCGAAGCAGCTGAAGGAGCGCTTTGGTTTACAACGGGATGGTCGCGCTTATCGCATTGACAGTATTAACTCACAAACGGTGCACATTGGTGCAAAAATTCTGGCCAGCAAGGTTGTTCGCAACATTCGACCAGTCCAATGCAATTCAGGTGTTATCGCTTATGCCCAGAAATGTGCTGAGGGGATACAAATGAATTGGTCTCTATTTTTGTCAAATCAGTTGCTTGAATATGCGCTTGCTGCTTAGATCGAGCGGCCCTTTTCCTATAGTTGGTTGTTGATTCTTATCGCTCTCATTGCTTGGATGGAACCTGAATACTACCAACCAATGGAGGATGAGGTAGTCAAGGTTTGTCACAGTGACCTCTATCAGAACCTATGGTGGGTGAAAGAGCCCAGTTGAAAAATAGGTTGTGCCATTCATTTCTGGGTCTATTGGGAAGCGCTACATGCAGCCGTTGTTGTCATTCCTAGAGTTTTTCCCTACGCCATGGCCAAGTATTAGCGGATCTTTCGATTTGCTATTAGGTCCCACTCTATTCATACTTAGTCCAGGCGGGACCCTGATCGACAGTGGCTACCATTTCCTTATAAATTCACCACAGAATATTTGGATACTGTTGTGCAGGACTGGCCGAGGGACTAGCGCATCCCGATGAGTTAGGAGGAGTTATCTAAGGAGCTGCCCCTGGATGTCCCTGAAGAACCTGCCTCGCAAGAATTGAGCACCCATGACTCTAGCATTGAGTCATCAACGGATCCTAAATATGCAGCACAGCATATGTGGGAGGAGACTCGCACCAAATGGCGTCAAGAGTACGAGGCAGGCAGTGGTACCAAATCAGGGATGGAAGACCAACTGCAACAGCTTATCAAATCCATCACTGATTCATCTATGGATGCGACTACGGTGATCCACGAATCAAACCATGAAGAATTTGACGTGGTAAGAGATAGACTAGAGTTCATTTTTGATATTATTTCCAAACAACCATCTGCAAGATCTCTGTTGCAGGACAACCCGTCGATCAGCACTGAGCCCCGGGCTAGAAATGTGCAAGTTCCCCCTGTTGGGCACTGTTTTTGACCCCTTTTTGCCTCTTATATAACCCTCATTTCCTTCATAAAACCTCCATTTTGAGTAGAAAGCTTTAAAGTCCATCT
>LPNX010229839.1:68418-110123 GCA_001517045.1 Pseudotsuga menziesii
TAGTTATAGTTTTGATTGTATATAGATGCCAGATGATATGATCATGTTGGCAGATCTAAGTTTCTTTGATATTTATGCTCGCTGTGTATATTGAATTAAAGTTGACTGGCTCCAGTGGTTCTTTGGTTTCGGTTTATTAAGTCAGAACAGGTTTGGACAGTATCAGTTGGTTCAGATGGGTTTTGCTGACAGTCTTGATTTTGCTGTTCATCACCGTTTTGAACATTTGTGAGCTGCCAGTTTACTGTTTTATATCCTTGATCCCTGATTATTGCTGAGTTTACATATGCTATGATAGTATATAGACAGATGTTCTCGATGGCAGTTAATGGATCTCATCTTTGGGATATTTACACTCGCTGTTTCTGGAATGTATATGGATTTTACAGTGTTTTTTGATGTATATATCGGATTTAGTTTTTTTTTTGAGTTCTGGTTTTTTGGACAGAACACGACACTACAATGATTTTGATGGTTGTATGCTGTCAGTATTTTGGAGGAATGATATCTCTGTATATCATTATATTTTCAAAAAGCTTAAGTGCTTACTTTTGTGTTTTTTCTCTTACAGAAGACTGGATAGTCTATATTTTGGATCCATTTTTTTGGATTTTGGAATTCACCTGGATGTGAATATACTGAATGTAATTTTGATCTCGAAAGATGAATAAAAATTACGCTTTTTTTTCTTGGAAAAATTTTTGCGTCTAGCATATTCTCATCATAGGCTTGGCTCTAACCTGAAGACCATATCAACGTATATGAATACTAATGGCTTATGCTCAATACAAATATTCATAATCTTAAAAATTGATAAAAGTAGATGTAAATGGCATTACAACAATAGAAATTCATGGATCTTTAGGACTGAAAGGCATATAACAAAAGTGTAGCTATGGAGATCTGTGAGGGTTGTAGTGAACCAAACAATTAGGCCTAAGAACAACCAAAAGAACCTTGTCGAATATGATGTCTACATGATATGAAACATCGATTCAACTATATTAAAATCAAGAACACAATCGTGTCTGATGAGCCTTGTGTAGTGAATTTAAATGTTTTTTCTCCCTTCTAGAAAATGTCTTGTCATACAAACTAAATTGTTACTGGTGCTTCTGATCCAACTTGACGTCCATGGATTTCTCTAGCTGTGACAGAGGAACACCAATTCAATCAAGTAGATGTAAGAAACAACAGAGGCATTGGAATTATCAGATGATGGTGATACTGATCTGGTGCGAATGTGAGAAAGATATTGACCAATATATGTAGTGTGTTGTTGCATTTGCAACGCCCGTCATGGAAAATTAAAAATTGAGTCGGTTTTGGTAGATGAATTTCTGGCATGTTCCAGATTTGCTTTGAGTGTTTAATGTTGTCAATGAAAACAAGTAGATTTGTTGAACCGCTCTTCATGTAATGTAAACAAATGTTTTTTTAAATCTGGAAACCACATTTCTGCCTGACTACGTTCCAATTGGAAAAAACAAGTTACAATGGAAGGCAATATTTTTATAATTTTAATTGGTTTTGCAATCCCAAAAAAACGTTCTACGTGAATAAGTAAATTGTTTACTACTAATGATCATCATTAATTCAAAGGGAAAAGATCAATCAACGGCCTTGAAAGCTAACAAGCCTTCATGCTCTTCCATTAAATCCTTCACCACTGCCTCTTCACAGCCTCTGCTATGAAATTAATCTCCCCATATCTTCTCCTTTGATTTACAAATATCTCCTACAACCACCGATTGAATGAATGTTCAACCACTGAACATGGAAATCGGGGCTAGTATAATGAGCACATTGTTCCATGGACATTGTATTTGAGGAAGCAAAGGACTAAGAGTAATTACAAGTTTGAACCGATGTATCTAATGCTTTAGAATAAGGAACATTAAATGTGATTCATGTCAACCTAAATCATGCAGGAGTATAGATATCAGTAGATATCATACTGGTCTGGTATAGAAAAACCATAAAAAAATAAATATATTTGATGAGGAAGCCTTATCTTCCTTGCCTTTAATGCAGTAGAAGATAAAATTTAATACAGTAGCAGATAAAGTGTTTCTTGCACATTCAAATGCAAACTGAGTGTTTCTTGCACATTAAAATGGAAAAGTATTCAATGGGCACAATGATCCAAATTTATTTAACCCATTTGACAAGTTACAGAACTACAAACCCAGAACTACAAACCCATCCAATCATGCATAGAATCTGCAAAAAAAAGACATTAGTGAACTGCCATACAACCATTCCAAATTCAAGATTGACATCCCAACCTGCCAGCCATAAATAGTTTAATAATTACTTGCATAAATATTTTCACAAGCTTCGTCATTGAAGTCGGAAGGCATTCCCGAGACTGATTCAGCCCAATAAAAACTTAACAAATTGACATTATTTAAAAAATTCATATAAATAATTATTTTGAACTATACACAAACCACCCAAAACTATTGTTTGAGGAAAAATTTATAGACACTATGAGCAAATTAATAGGGGGTGAACGATTTATATATATCCCGTGTCACGGACATAATAAATTTAACTACATTATCATATAAATTTAACTAACCACAATCTAGATAATATATATATGTATGTATGTGTGTATGTATGTATAAGAATATCAAATAGAATATTAAATAAATTTAACTACATTTTCATCTAAATTTAACTAACCACAATCTAGATAGAATATAAAAAAATCATTACTATTTAGTGAGAGAATAATTATAAATATAATAATCATCACTATTTAGTGAGAGTATTTATAAATATAATATTATTGTAAATAATTAAAAATATCAAATCTTATGATCAATGGTATATTATCCCTACCAAGGCAAGGCAATCCTATACTTTTGGACAAGTCAAACTTTATTGACTTGCATTAATTTATTTTTGAAATAATTTTTTTTACAATGTTTTATAATGTTTTGCAAATTTTTAACATTAAAGACAATATTTTGAAAAAAAAAATAACAGTTTTTAAAATACAATATTTTTTTAATATATATTTGGGTTTTCATATTGGTATAAAATAGATATTTAACTTTTGGGGGAATTTATTATCCATTATATTATCCACAATTATTTAAATTGAATATTAAATTATATCTTTATTTAATTTTACATTCAAACACCTCAGATGCGAGCGATAGACACACGCCAATACATGGGAGGCATGCCAAGCGATGGCGGCTCCTCGTGCAAGGGAAGTGATGGCTCTGAGTACCATCAAAATTCATGGTGACGATCTAGTTGAACCACCCCTCTGTGTGATAGGAAACATTTATATGCTAGAAAACTCGGTGCGGGAGATGAATTGGAAGCACATGGTTATCTGTTTGCAAATTGGGATTTGCTCTATCTCGATTTTTGTGTGTACCATGGCTATGTGGTAGTGCAGCAAGCCCAAGTGAGGCAACAATAGTCATGGGGCCTCTGGCGATAGGAAGGATAGAAAATGTGGCAGCGGTGGGTATATAAGCTTTTTCTCTGCCTCTACAATGATCCTAATTGATGACTGGGAAGCCAACATAGTCGTGCACCAACTAGCTTCAACAAGCTCAGATGGTAAAATAAATCATTATTGGGTGGTGAAAAATATGTTGGGGTTGTTAATGGAGGACATGAAGAGCTAAAGGAGGAACTCTAAGACTGACAGTCTGGAAATAAGGGGAAGTATAGAACAAATGATTGACAACATGAGCAATTTCGAGGATAATCTCAGCTGGGGACAGACCTTGTTTGAGAAAAGGTTCAAAGTTGTAAGTTTCTAGAAATCCACTCTTTATGGAGATAATTTCACAAAAAATGTCTCTCTTATCATGTCTAAGGGGAAAGAAAAGGATCTAGGCCAATACAGCAAGGCTCAGGAGTAAGAGGCAACAATTAGAACTGAATCCCGGGTGTCGGTTGGGCCTGCCTATGAGCCCATCCAAAAAATGTGACGTCTAGAGATGGATGACCCAATCATTCCACCTAAGATGGAGCCATTGTCAGTGAAGCTGCCTACGGATGAATCTCTAAGCTAGGATTACAAGGCGTGCCCCATCACGAAAGAATGCTCTGCTTCTACTCATGGAGAATGTTTGAGTTAACAAAGGTTTTTATGTTTCAGATAAAAATTACTGTGTCTTTCATTTTTTCTGACTTTCTATGATAAATGGATTGTTAGACTATAGGTTCGTTAGCTCTGAGTTTCATTTTATTTACTCTAGACATATAAAATTGGTTCAAGCCTATTTTCCCTATGTTGGGAGGGTATTTTTTGCTTTAAAAACTCGAAACATGGTCATCATTTTTGCATGGATAGGCTGGTGGTTCCACCTACTCAGGCCACCATAATGTCAAGATGTTGATAGCTCTGTAATCTTGTCTTTCTTTTGATGATATAATATACTCTCATGCAACTTACAAAAAAAAATATTGCATTCAAACAAATCTAAAGCTCCACATAAAATTTAAACTCGCAAATTTGAACATCAAGCATCTGAAGTGATGTAGAATTTGTGATTTGCAACCATTAAAGCATATATAGGGTTCACAAACAACTCTCAACTAAGATCTATGACAAGTAGAGATTTACGGCTTGGGTAATATGATACATTGGATCGCTCATCGATTACTGGAAAGCATATCCATTGAAGTGAACTCTCTCTTTTGAGATCACTGAAACGATTTGAAACCATTTTTATGTGCAAGTTATTTAAAACCACAGTCAGCTGAAGTGAACCTATGGATAAGGATTTAAAGCTTAGATATGAGGCATTCAATCTTTTGAACCTACTCCCATGCACTTCTTCTTGTTCTTAAGTTAGGGTTTGGTTTATAGAGATTTGTGGCTTAGGCATTTGAAGGGGGGGTTTGATATATTGATACGAATATATGCACGCATGTATTCACAAATCTCTTGAGGTGATTGAATCTCTAGTGTGAGGTGACCATTTAAGCAAGGCTAGTTGAAGTGATTCCTCTTTGTGGTATATTAGATCAATCCCTGGTGTGAGGCAATCTATGGTGGAAGGCTATCCACCTTGATCATATACATATGTATTCACAATTATAATGAAGTGTTTGAATCTCAATCTCCGATGTGAGGCTATTATTTAAGTGAAGGTTTGATCTATTGATCTGTGCCTTGGGAATTGGTTACACCCGCGGCTAGAGAAACCTTTGATCTACAATATGCAACTAGGGCATATTGTGTGCACCGTACATAAATTCACCGGCAAAAGAAACTAGTTAATTTAGCTTGCATCCATGTGGAATTCAAGCAATATCTAAATATACAATCTAAATCTATGCAGCATTTGGAAGCAAGGTCTAGGCAACTCCACTTGCGGCGTACAAATCAAGTGCACAAGTTATTTTATTCTTCTTCTTTTTCTCTAGTTTCTATTCTATATATACCATACAAAAATGAACAATTTCCTGCATATACCAAAAACTACAAAAGGAGACCTATCACAACGACCCTACAAAGACTTGGTGATCGTATAGACTCATTAGAGAAAAGTAAAGATAAAAGGGATTCCAAACTTCAAATAGAGCTAGAAAATGTGCTTGAAAATAAACTTATAGCCATGATCGAAAATAAATTTTTAGCCATAATCGAAAAGAAACTTGCAACCATGCTCAATAATAAATTCACAAGAATGTTTGAAAATAAGCTTGCAGCCATGCTCGATAATAAATTTGCAGCCATGATTGAAAATAAACTTACCCCCTTGATCAATAATAAATTTGTATCTTTTGAAGATAAGATTCGAAAACAAATAGACAGTAAGATAAAAGCAATAGAGAAAAAGATGGAATTCTTGGAGGTTAGAATACAGGTTATGGAGAAAAAAATCCAAGAAACCAAACAGTCAACTCAGCAAGGAGATGTTGATGCGTTACAAACTCTTAAATTGTGGGACATGTTTAAAGAGATCGACGAAAAAGTAACAACAAATATGACCTTAAATAGTCCAGAAGGTCAATTAGATATCAAACCCATTAATGAGGAGATAAATAAGATATTAGCATTAGAACATGAGTGCAACAAATGATCCTTGAACCTCGTAATTTTTGGTTTAAAAGAAGAGGATATGATTGAACTACATAGCAGGTTACCAATCGAAATAACCTGTCTCACAAAAGCAAAGAGATTGGGAAAAATAATTGAAAATAAAAATAGACTAATCAGGGTTAGGATTAGCTCTAATGACCATAAATTTTGGATACTTAATAAAACATCGAGCCTAAAAGGATCAAGAATGTTCTTAAAGGATTAAGAAAGGAGGTTCAAAAGGTAAAAGAAGCCAAGAAATTAGGAAAATGGGCAATCATTAGAAATAGAAAATCTATCATTCGGGATCAAAACCAAAAAGATACCACTAAATAGCAATTCAACACCCTTTGAATCCTCACTTGGAACTGTCAGGGCTTCCCATGGAATAGATGCCCCAAGTTAAGTTGGATCCTAGGAGACATTGATATTATATTTCTCATTGAAAATTGGGAGAACGAAGAATCTAAGGTCCCTAACATAGATGGTTTTGTCCTATGGTCAGCATGATACAAGCAATCCTCTATTGGAGGGATTGGAGGCATAGCCTTCTACATTAGAAAAAACATTTCCCCCAATTTTAGAATTTATAAGAAATGCCCTTTAAATGAATGTATTTGGTTGGAAATCACATACATAAATGCTAGAAAAAATTATATGGAAATATGTTTTTCAGCTCTTATTAATCCCAACTTTTATAAGAATTGAAATTTAGATAAAAAAATTGTCCATATAATGGCTTAGAGAACAATATTTATGCCCTCATAAATGATAGCAATATTATGTTAATGGGAGACTTAAATGCTTGAACCTCAAGCAACTAAGCTATTCTTTTAAGCTACTCTAACCCTAAGCCTCTCTGGTTAGACAAAGACCTTGTTTCAGCTAGTAGGTACAACAGAAGCTATGAAGATCTAGGTGAAAATATGTTCGACTCAGAGTTAGTCAAATTTTTTAGTGTTGAATATCTTATAATCTGTAACATCTTAATAAAGTGTCCAAATTCGAGTAGGATGACTTGCATTCATGGTCTTGGAAGAAATGTAGTTGATTATGTCATTTTTTATATCCCTTTGTACAACAAAATAATAGATTTTTACATCTTAAATGACCACGAGCTTGATTTAGATCATTGACCTTTGACTATAACCCTTCACTTTTCCATGCATAATGAGCCCATAGAGGAAAATTATCAAATCCAAAAGCACTTGATCTTCGATAGAAATAATACAAATGGATTTCTAAACAATTTAATCAATAATTTGTTCCCTCTTTCTAACAAGGCAAATATAGAAGATCTCTATAATAATTTTACTACTTCCATCAACAAGTTCTCTCTTGAAATTTCTATTGGAGAAAATTAATTATGAGTTGATGACCATCAAATCCCAGCCGACTTAGTCAGAGCCTATAGATGTACAAAATTGTTAGAAAATATATTAGCAGTATGGTGTACTCTTCCTTGTAATTATTCAGCCATGTTTTTATTCTACAAGTCAATATGTTTGGTAGATTTACAGTCATGTATTAATTAACAATATTTAATGTTAGTTGTAGCTTCCAGCATAAGCCAAAATTAATTTTATGTGTAAGCAGTTGAAGAAGAATGAAAAATAGAGTCTCAAGGGAGAAGAACAAAGTAAGAGAGAAAGAGAAGAAGAAAAATTTTGAGAAGTGGTCGAGAGCACAAGCTCATGGTTTTAGAATGTATTGAGAGCCCAAGCTCTATAAATGGTGAAAAATCCAAGTAAATTTCAGAGTCTATGTATGCATTCATATTTGCCTATTTTGTCGGGTAATATATAATACTATAGTGTTTATGTGTTTATTCTCAAGCATATGTATGCCACACATCTTCTCCAAAATTACTTGTGTGAATGTTTTTAACATTATAGTCGCTAAAAAATAAATCAAGATTCCTTCATATTTCACTATGCAAAAATATAGTTTTAACCACAGTAATTTCGACATAAATATCATTTTAATATTTTGATATAGTCGGCTTGTCATAGTATAGCTGAGTCGAAGTTAGCTTAATCGACCATAAAATAAAAATGAGTCTTACATGTCTAAGTGAATAATATACGTTATATACCAATAAAACCTTTTTATAATTTAAGTTTGTCAAAGTGAAAATTGGTTGGAGTAAAAAGTTTGTTAGAATCAAAAGTTGTCGAGGTATAAGTGCATAAAATGGTTGAGCTAATTTGGTCGAAGTAAACTTGTCAATGTCATAAGGTCGTCGAGGTAACTCCATAAAAGCTGATTCTAGTTGAAGTAAAACCCATCGAGGTAAACCGGTTGATGTAATTTAAATTCAATACAAGTTGTCGAGTTAATTTGGTCGAAGAAAACCTGATAAAGTCAATCCATATGGTGTAAAATTTCGTCGAGGTAAAACTCATCTAAGTAAACTGGTCGAAGTAAGAACCCATCAGAGTCAACTCAGTTGAAATAAATTTCATTGAAGTAAAACCATCAGAGTAGAAGTGTTGAAATAGACTAGCCAAGTTAATCTATAGAAGTTAATTTGGTAAAAAAAGAATTGTCGAAGTTGAAGTTTTAAAAGGAAAAAAAAGTTAAAGTTTTTAACTGCATGGTGTTATTACTGTCGCATTTTTTCTTGGATATGCTATCATAGTGGGTTTAGGAAGAATAAAAGCTCAGTCTTCAAAGGGGAAAAGTAATTTAAAAAATAAAAAAATAAAAATGGGTTCCATTTCCAGTGCACAAATGTCATGTATTCAAACTCCAATTTTTTCAAGAAATAATTATGAATATTGGTCTCTAACTATGAAGGATTTGCTCAGAGGTCAAGATGTATGGGAGATAGTCCAAAATTGCTATACAGAACTAGCAAGTCAGAAAGCATATAATAATCCCACGCAATTGAGAAGGATGCTTTGAGGGAACAAAGGAATAAAGATGGAAAGGCTTTGTTCTACATACATCAAGCAATGCATGAAATCATACTTCCAAGAGTAGTAGCAGCAAAGACCGCTAAGGAGGAATGGGACACACTTGAAACTGCCTATCGAGGTTTGGACAAGGTAGAGACTTCTAAATTGCATATTCTTGGAAGTGATTTTGAATCTCTAACAATGAAAGATACATAGTCAATTGAATCATTTCATACTCAAGTCATTGGTCTGATGAATCAATTGAAATCTCATGGAGAAAATATAGAAGACAGAAGGGTTGTTGAAAAAGTGCTTAGAATCCTTCCCCAAAAAGTTTAATCTTTGGTTGTGACTTTGGAAAGACATAAAGATTTGAACAATTTTACCATTGATCAGTTGCAAGCCTCACTCATCAATCATGAACATAGAATCAGTAGATCAAACACATCATTAGAAGGTGCATTTGCAGCACATTGATCCATAAGTCATGGAAGAGGCAGGGGGAGATCTAATTCTAGAGGAAAAGGAAGAGGTTTTTCTAGAGGAGGACACATCAACAGTCCTACAAATGTTGCTGGTAGAGGTAAAAATCAGAACTCCAATCATCCAAGTGGTCGCAGGTTTGATAAATAAAAAATTCAATGTCATTATTGCAATAAATTTGGACATTTTGCATACGAATGCAAGAAGAAACAATATGACCAAGGAAATCAAGGTCAAATATAGTCGAGCAACACCAACACTTCAACCATCACAATGTTTTTTCAATGTGCATCCCCATTTTAATGCAATTCTATCCAAGAAAGTCCATGTGACTGATAATTTAAATCTATTTTCCAATCTAGACAAATCAGTTCAAAATGATGTCACACTTGTAAATAACATGCAAGTCACTGTTCTTGGCAAAGGTACAATTGGAATTATAACCAAATAGGGGGAGCATAAAACTGTGCATGAATTATATTATGTCAAAGGTTTGAAACACAATTTTATGAGCATTGAACAACTATTACAAAAAGGTTACAGAGTCTACATGGAAGACAATCATTGTGTTATTAAAGACATACATCCAAGCAACCAGCTAATAGCAAGAGTACGGATGACAAGAAGTCACTTGTTTCCTTTGAGGATAAGGCTAGACATGAAAGCAAAGACAACTCAAGTTGTTCATGAAGGGAAGAATGAAAATTCAAAAGCTGCATTCAAGGCATAAAGCAAAGAAGCAGACAAGTATTTCGACAAAGAAGAAAAAGACGGTGTTGAAATACAAGCAGCATTTAAATCATAGGTTCAAGATGAATCATGGTTGTGGCATTTCAGATTTGGACATCTGAATTTTGGTGGGTTGAAGCTAATGCACATGAAGAACATGGTGACAGGATTGCCATTTATTGAGAAAACAAGGAGAATTTATGAAAGTTTGGAT
Organism: Pseudotsuga menziesii; assembly: GCA_001517045.1. Lineage (NCBI taxonomy): Eukaryota > Viridiplantae > Streptophyta > Pinopsida > Pinales > Pinaceae > Pseudotsuga > Pseudotsuga menziesii. Next base: position 78,812 of record LPNX010229839.1, read on the forward strand.
TTTTGGAAAGCAACATAGAAAGAATTTTCCGGTCGAAAATTCATATAGAGCATGCACACCACTTGAATTTGTGCACTTTGATATTTGTGGACCAATGTAGACACCATCCATAGGAGGCTACAATTATTTTCTCAAATTTATTGATATCGCAAGAAAAACATGGGTATATACTTTTTGAAACACAATTCTGATGCATTTGGATGTTTTCAGCAGTTCAAGGAACTTGTGGAGAACCAAAGTGGTGTGTGTGTGTGTGTGTGTGTGTGTGCGCGTATGTATATATATATAATATCACAGTCGAAGTATGCAACTACAATTTTAAAGAGATTCAATATGTCTAATTGCAAGGCATCACCAACACCAGTGATAACAACTTAAAAATTTAGCAAGGATGATGATGGATCAAATGTAGATCCTATGTTGTTTAAAATGTTGGTAGGAAGCCTTATGTATCTAACTGCGACAAGGCCATATATAATGTATAGAGTAAGTCTAAGCTCAATGTTTATGGAGTCACCATGTTAAGCCCTTAATAATGACACATTACCCCATATAGTGTGGTGCATTACCCCCTATATTGTGGTGCATTACATATTATTTATGTTGGCTTGGGTCTATTAGTGGGTATGTGTTCAAGCCTGGAAAATCGCAGGTAACAACAGTAGGGATTCTCCCCAATGAACATTCCCAATTAGCTCGTTATTGTTTGGTATGGGGAATCCATCCGGTTTACGGTCCGACTACCGTAGGTCAAGTAACAGTTAAAGCTTATTTTACCAGTTGCGGCTCGGTCCACCATTTAGGTGTATTTTTTAGTTTTATTTTTAAGTATGATATGAAAGTGCCTAGCTAAATGCAATTGATAGAGAAAATGAGGAGTGTCACAATGTGATGCGCAGGTTCTTACCTCTCGTCTTACCTCTCTCACTTCTAAATCATAAACAAAGAAAACTAACTAAAACTCTCTAACCTATCCTTAGGGAGAAATACTGTAATTAATGTTGAGTAATGTATTGTATAACATGCATAAAGAACACTACAGATAGTTGTTAATCTTTCTAAATACATGAATATCAATAGACATATAAACAAAGAGATAGCTCATTGTTAATTAAAACATTCATTACTCAAGTACGATTGTGGAATTTCACAGAAATAAAGAGGAGCACATTCATAACATGAAAGAATTCATAAGTTAGAACGATCTCACAGTTCATGGAAACAAGCTGAAACAGAAATAGTTCACATCCAACCAGTCCATGTCAAGCATTTGAAACCCCACAATGTTTTCTCCAGCTGAAAAATATAACTCTTTATTATAAGATGAAATAGTTCTTCTTACAATAATCTTGCACAAAGATAGTCTGAAAAAATGTCCCTTGATACATAAAGCTTTCCTATATTTATACAAAAAAAGCAAAAACTCTTGGGCTGCCCTCGTTTCCTTTTAGGCTTCCCCTAGCCTTTCCTTTACAAAATTTTGTCTTTTAGCTTGTGAATTCAAAAATATAAATACAATATATTACATCATTTATCAAAAGTGATAGACAGTCCAACTAAGAGGGTCCAGCTTGCTCATTCATAAACTTCCTCCATGCATTTGCATCTGCTAGTATGTTCTCAAAACTAGAAGGTTCGAGAAATCTGATCGTAATTTCATGCTTAGCAGCCTGGGCTTTTACACCCGCCACCCTTGCCAGAATTAGTCGAATTTGGTCTTCCAGTAAGTGACTGCAAACTACTGCATGTGTTATTTCAGTCTTAAGCACCTCTTCATATAATTTCTCCACTAGTTGAATGGCATGTTCATATTTGTTGCATTGTTCCTGTAATTGATTCAAAAATATCTCATGCTCCAGCAACACTTCTAATATCCTTGCAGCAGAGGTCTGACATCGATTTTGGAGCACTCTCCTATAGAATTCAGCATAGGCGTTCTTCATCTTCCTCACTGTATTTATTAGTTCTTCTACTACTTTGCTAGCAAACTCGATCAGCTCGTATTCCAACTTTACCGTCTCCAGGTCTTTGACAGATATATTTGTGGGAGATTCCTTATTTGTTTCTACCCATGTCATCCTTCCATGCAAAGTTTCTAAGATATCCTATGTCCTATCCAAAAAATAAGAAGCTGTACTTACAATTTCCTCCAATCTTATGTCTATATGTTGAACCTTAAATCTTTCTTCAACCATCTGCAGTTGCATTTGGTGAATCTTATTTCTGAGCATAATAGCATGCTTCTTTAAAGCTTCAACATCAGCTTTCTGCTCCATATCCATCTTCAGTGAAACTGCTAGTGAATTCTTTTGTTCCTCCAAGGCTACTATCTAACTTTCATACATATTAGCTTTCCCTTTTGCTGTGGTCTTTTGTACTTCTAGCTTTGTCACTTTACCTTCTAACTCTCTCTTTTCCTTATTCAACTCTTCAACTGATAGCCTAATATTATCTCTTTTGGATTCCAAAATCAGATATCTCTGCTGTAGTTTCCCAAACTCTGCCAAGGTGGCCTAGGACACCTTTTCTATATTTCCTACAGATATTACCAAATCATCTTTATCCGCCTGTAGAGTTTGACACTCTGCCTTTGATCCCTCAACTTCACCGATCATATCCTCATATTTCCTTTTCAAACTCTGACTTTCACTCCTTTCTTTCTTCAAAGTCTCTTTCAACTGTGTGACCCTTTTCTAAGACTGTTCTAGATCTATCATGATTCTATCCACATTATCTTCAGTGGCTAGGGTTAGAGCTACCCCAACCCTCTCTATTAATCATGGATCTTTGTTTGTACTGTGAACCGCTATCTTATCAGTCACCATCACTCCTGGCTTACTCCCAGTGTCCACTTTCTTCTTAGTTCTTTTGACAATCCTCTTTTTTCTTTGTCATAGAAGATAGTGTTAAAATCTGGCACCTCCTCACCTTCAGTGGGAATGAAAGGGATTAACTCAACCCCAGATATTGACATTGAACCTTCTCCTACTATAATAATAGAAGGAACCACAGGCTCTAATGGGTCAATATCAGACTGATCCTATCCTCGTTCAGTAGGATCTTGTTCTTCTTGTGTTTTTGTTCTTGATCCTTCCAATGTCTTTTCTATTTGCCCCTTTTCTTTATTTGCATCTTCTAATCTCAATCCTTCACTTTATTTCTACCTTCTCGGTATTTATTCTTCGTCCTTTCTTTTCTTTTCTTCTTCTATCTTCTTTGCAACTTCTTCAACTATCCTTTTCTTTTCTTCTTCCTCAACTCACAACCAGTTCTCTGCTTCTTGCGCTAACCTATGAGCTTCTTCCTATCTTTTCTTGGTTGCATCTTCTTCCTGCCTTTTGAGTTTATCAGCTGCTTTACCTTTTCCTCCCACGGTAGCTATCTTCTACTTGAATCTTTTCCTCAAAGTTGTCATGTTTTGAGCATTCCAAAAGGTTTCTTCATCTTTATCCCTGAAATTTGTATATTCGAAATGCACTCTAGCTGTTGTGCAATAATTTGAAACTTTATCCTCACAGTCATTCCTATGAAAATTCATTTCACCGAAATGAAAATACTCTAACTCTTTAACAAATTCTACTGCATTTTTTACCCTGGAAAATTTGTAACTTCCTACAAAAAAGGGAACTGCGGGATATACTGCCTTCCTCTGCTCAAAAAGGAAATTTACTATCCCATAAATGTATAACTGTCTCATACCCTTTTTGTGAATTACATAGTCTATGGCATACTTCGGTAGAAGAGAAGGGGCTCTCGAACCACCATACATTCTTAAATATAAGCCTTATATTGTCAGATAATAGCTTCCGTGTTCTTGCACAGCTTTTAAAGCTTCTTCTGACATACAAATGCATTCGGCCAAGAATATTAATGTATACAACAGCATGATGAAGTTCTCATAGATCTCCTTGTAATAGCTATAATATTTGTGGGCCCATAACAACTTGTAAGCAGCATACACAGGGGCCCGGTCTTTATCCCATTGACACTTTAATGTCGGGAAAGGCTAAGTGCATAGAATGCAATCAATCAAAATAGAACTCATGTAAAATTTTGTCTTCTTCTGGGACACTCCTCCCAATGCTGCACTTATACAAGATGACAGATTGTTGGACACTATATTGGCCCAATTAAAAATTGTACCTTGGGTAGCAACAAAAAATATAACCGGTACCCAACCTATTTTGAAACTTCTTCCATTTGCCCTCCCAAAAATTATGTTCAGCATCAAAGTAATGAATCTGTATGGAGTGCAAAGAGTTGATGTCTTGTACTCTCCAGAAGGCCTAGTACGGAAATTTTTCCCTGGGATCATCATCTTCTTAACTGTATCCACCATATCTAGCTGTAGCTCTTTTAACCAACTTTCAGTCAAGTAGGTTTGTGGTGTTGGTAAATTGTAAGCCATAGACACATAAGCTGGGCTATATGCAGCATAACCCTGCTTCTCGGTATTTGCCAGTATCATCCTTGTTGTAGCTTCTCTAGGCAGAATCCAACCTATTACCTCTGAACATGGGAAAATCTCAGGTCTGGTACCCACTTTCATAAGGGATAATTTCTCAATATTTTCATATATGGGCATATCTTCAAAACTAGCATCTGGCACACTCTGGCTTGAAATCATCCTATATACCTCTCCCCATTTATACTTTGGCTCCACTCCAGTAATAGCTTTAGTATCTTCATAAATAAATTCCACTTTGGTTATCACCTCCACTTTAGGTTCCTCTTCGACTACTTAGGCCTTCTTCTTCTGTTTTCGTGGCATATTGTTGTGTTGATAATTAGCCTGTGACAATTATACAACATGATTTCAGTCTATTTACCTCTAACAAGATGTGTAGTGAGAAAAAAATAAACCAACCAAATATTACCATTCCATCGATATGCATACTGAAAATATTATTTACACCCAAAGTTCTTCTGAATGAGATACTTTAAACAAAGGAAACCTACAAAAATCCCTCTGCCCCCAAACCTGCTAAACTTCTGCTAGCTCAAACCCTAACCTCTCTCGGCCTCCCGAAAATCCGATAAGTGAGTCTCGACTAAGGAAAACTCACACAGCAGTTCGGTCAAAACAAAAACCTAAAACCCCTATTTGTTACGTGGCCCTCCTACATCCCATGGAAACATACTGTCAAAGAAGACACGATCGTCTCACCCAAGGCATAAAATGAAGCAAGAAAGAACAAGGCGGTGCATACAGTGAAACGCTCGTCTGCACCATGCCCTAACCTTCCATACAACTTTCAAAGGCGTACTCATGGCCACAAAGAGGCTGAAATGAAAAAAAGAAACCGACAGAAAATAAAAACGCACACAAATAAGCAGGTTGCACTCTAAGTAAAGGAAATTTCACCGCAGGGAAACCAAAAAATGCATAAAACCTTAACCCTCCCACAAAAAACCTAACCCTATCAAATCCACATGGTCAAAAACAACAAAATGTTGGGTGTAAAAATAAATATACAAGCGAATCCAACCTGGAAACGATGTGGCGAGGGACCTGGACAGGCGATGACTTCCGCGGGCGTAGAGGAGAGCAACAGCTATGTGCAAACGACTAGATAGCTCCACGGTGAGAATGACAAGTCATACGGGCTCTATGTCTTTATAAACTTGACTGGGAGTGAAAAACTAATGTGGCAGGAAAGATATTTTAACCCACCATTGGGAATATAACTCTGAAAGAAACCACAACGTCGGCTGGGAACATCTCTATCTACCTAGTGCAATGGACAAGAAAATCATATCGGAAGTCGAAAACACTAGTCATTTCAGTCTCGGTGGGAACATTGCAAAGCTTCGGATGAACTTATCACTAATTCTCTACAACGTTGGATGGAAAAAACACTAAATCCCTTGGTTCATTCCAAAAAACACAACCGACGACAAGATTTCCAACTTAACCGGACATCGGAGAAACATAGTCGAACAAAAACCCGATTCATCGGATCCGCTTTACACTAAACTACCAGAAACTCGGCAGACTATCTCTGAGATCATAGACAAACTGACTCCTAATACAGCATATCAGACTTCGGAAGGCTTCCAATTAACACATCGGAAAGCTAGTGGACTACGCATCCGCTGTATCAGAAGGCTAGTCAACTAAGCATCCAATATGGGAAAACAAAAAGACTTAGTTTTTTAACGAGAACAACCAGCTCAGGGAAAACCTTGATAGAAATAAAACATTCTTAGGCTGTCTAGATACTAAAACAAAAAGGGGGGGCCCTAAAAATAAAAAATTTCGGGGAAAAATTTGCAGCTGCAACAGTATGTTAGTTGTTATTGTACACCTTTTTCTCCTATATATAGGAAGGAGATATTCTCATTTTAGTCATCATGGTACCTTATCTTGTCTCGTGTACTCAGTAAATTGTAAGGAGTTTCCTCCCTCAAAGAGGATTGATATTTCTCTATGTTATTCATTGTTAATGCGTGGATTACTCTCTTATTTTCTAGTTATGCTCTTTTTATTCTATTTCGGGGACTTGGTTGCATAACATTTGGTATTAGAGCTCTTTCCTCGGGACAAGATTCTGCAAAACAAGTCATATTGGCATTTTCAATACAATTTTTTTTCTAAAAGGATTCAAAGATTGAGGTTAAAAAGTAACTTCTGAAATAGGTTGAGTTATCTCCATTCTGAAATTTAGATCTTGATCCATTACAGTTTCAAAGATAATTTCAGAGGAATACAGGGTTTTTTACTAGTCCAAAACCTAGTCTAAAACTGGTGTTCTAGGGAAAAAGGTCATATCTTAGGCATCCAAGATCCAAATTGAGTGAGACTAGTTGAATACAAAAGAAGACAGACCAAGGTATTTGTGGTAGAAGTTTCAACTACAGAAACTAAATATTAGACACATGGCATACAGTACAAGTTCACTCTTCTGGATAGGCCAAAAATAAGAAGCTTTGTGAGATTTGCAATAACATTTTTTTGGCACATCCAAATTATTTCATACCTACGGCATTGGAAATAGGACACATCAGGGTACCACAGACCTATATTTCAGACCCAAAGGATTTGAAATTCAAATTTTACCTCAATTACAAGTCATCCCCAAAAATAGTCTTCAAATAAGGGTTTGAAAAAGGTACGTCATTTTAGTAGAAGGATCTATTTGTGGTAAACCCTAGGGTGTGATATATATGTATTGTTCAAAATTACACCAAAATGAAGTGGAAAGAATCACACTCCACTCAAACCCCCAGAGGATTCATCCTCGACATACGATGAAATGGAAGACATATCTTTAGAGTGTCCAAGTTGGAAGATATGATTAAAGGAAATGTGAAAATTGATGACTTAGTTAAATTGGAAAATAATATAGATAGTAAATAGGATCTCAAAGGGATGGATAGAAAATAAAATCTTCAAGACTTGAAGGAATTAATGAAGGATATAAAACATAGCTTTATTCCTCATGTAGAGGATAAGGAGGAAAACGAGGACTTATTCCAATCACGTATGCAGAAAATTGAAAAAAAATTGGTGAGTAGAAGTTGGAATCCTCAAAATTTAATGATTCACTACAACATCATGGGTTTAATTTGGGTCCAAGGAACTACTTTATCCCCAAGATTGACATGAGAAAGTTTGATGGCAAGGATCCAATCATGTGGATTTTTTAGATGGAGCAATTCTTTGATCTACACGAGGTGCCCACTTTGCAAAAGGTAACGATTACATCCTTATATTTAGAACCTAATCAATTTGTATGGTACCAATGGCTTTGTGACCATAAAAAAGGACTCTATTATATCTTGGTATATATTCATAGAAGAATTTATTTCACAGTATGGAGACATAAATAGAAACACCTTCTTTATCCAATTGGTAAATCACAAGCAAAAAGGTCGAGTTACAAAGCACATCAAGCAATTTATGTAGCTAAGTCTCAGAGTGAAGAATATTTCAGAAGATAATTTGTTAAATCTCTTTATTGGAAACTTGAAATATAACATTCAACATGAGGTGTGTCTCTTTGAACCATCATTCCTAGAGAATTATTTCATGATGGCACAGAAGGTTGAAAGTAAAATTATGGCAATGACTACTAGAAAGGCATTCTCCAACACATACAAAGAAAACAATGTTCCTTCTTCTAAACCACCACAAAGGTTGAAACCCCAACAACTAGATGAAAGAAGAGCAATTTAAAGGATTATGATTTAATTTAACAACAAGTATAGTAAGGGACATAAGTGCGGTGAGAATAAATTATTCTACATAGATTTCAAAGACGAAGAACCAAAAGAAGAGGAAGCATCTCAAGAAGAGGCAACTTTAGAAGAAATAGAAGAGGATACTTCTGAAGAAATTAGCCCCACCATATATTGTCATGCATTGGCTGGAATTAGCACCCTCAAACTCTCAAGCTCGAAGGATACATTAAAAAGAAGAAGGCAATAGTGTTGATTGATTCTGGTAGTACTCATAATTTCATTCACCCTAAACTATCCAAAGTTCTTAATTGATTTGTATATCCAGCACCAGAGTTTGAAGTAATGATTGCAGATGGAGGAACTATAAATTTCTTAGGTAAATGCCATAATATCAATCTGTCTATGGGGGAATATGTATTGAATATTCCAATGATTTCTATCCTAGTGGGTGGTGTTGATGTTGGCTTAGGTAAAATTATGGCAATGACTACTAGAAAGGCATTCTCCAACACATACAAAGAAAACAATGTTCCTTCTTCTAAACCACCACAAAGGTTGAAACCCCAACAACTAGATGAAATAAGAGCAAAAGGATTATGATTTAATTTAATAACAAGTATAGTAAGGGACATAAGTGCGGTGAGAATAAATTATTCTACATAGATTTCAAAGATGAAGAACCAAAAGGAGAGGAAGCATCTTAAGAAGAGGCAACTTTAGAAGAAATAGAAGAGGATACTTCTGAAGAAATTACCCCCACCATATATTTTCACGCATTGGCTGGAATTAGCACCCTCAAACTCTCAAGATCGAAGGATACATTAAAAAGAAGAAGGCAATAGTGTTGATTGATTCTGGTAGTACTCATAATTTCATTCACTGTAAATTATCCAAAGTTCTTAATTGATTTGTATATCCAGCACCAGAGTTTGAAGTAATGATTGCAAACAGAGGAACTATAAATTTCTCAGGTAAATGCCATAATATCAATCTGTCTATGGGGGATTATTTATTGAATATTCCAATGATTTCTATCCCATTGGGTGGTGTTGATGTTGTCTTAGGTATCCAATGGTTACAATCATTGGGAACATTGGCATTTAATTTTCAAAACCTTTTCATGAAATTTTTATGGGAAGGAATAGAATATGATTTAAATGTTATCACAGGAAAACCAAGAAAGTTAATAAGCTCAAATGATATGACAAATTTGTTAAAAAGGGGACGTCGAGGTGTAGTTGCACAATTATGCTCATTAGATGTTCAAACCTCAAAATACCCTATCTCCCCATATCTCCAAAGGGTCATTAATAAACATTCCAAGGTATTTGAATATATTCCCAAAGGTATTCCACCTATTCAAAACTTTGATCATGTTATCCACTTAATTCAAAGCAATGTTCCTCCTAACGTCAGACCTTACTAATATCCCTATAGCCATATGAGTGAAATTGAGCATATGGTTGTTGAAATGTTAGATGTTGGCATAATTAGTCCTAGCCAAAGTTCTTACTCTGCACCAGTGGTAATGGTACCCAAACTAGATGGATCATGGCGTAGTTGTCCTGATTATAGAGAGCTCAACAAGATCACCATTAAAGATAATTTTCCCATTCCTATCATTAATGAATTTTTAGATGAATTACATGGAGCAATTGTCTTCACAAAGTTGGATCTTCATTACGGGTATCATCAGATTCGAATGAAGGATGAATACATCTCCAAAACAGCATTCAAAACTCATGAAGGTCACTGTGAGTTTTTGGTCATGCCATTTGGTCTCACAAATGCGCCTTCCACATTTCAAGGTTTGATTAATTCTATTTTCAATCCTTTCCTTAGAAAATTTGTGAGTGTTGGTATTCTTTGATGATATACTAATCTATAGCAATTATTGGTAAGAACATGTTCAACATGTTGATAGGGTACTACAACTACAAAAGGAGCAAGAACTATATGCAAAATCCTCAAAATGTTTCTTTGGGATAAAGGAGGTAGATTATTTGGGTCATATTGTATCTCATGAAGGTGTCAAGGTAGCCCCTAACAAAATTAAATCCATGATGGAATGGTCGATTCCCAAAACCTTGAAGAATATTTGATGATTCTTAGGTCTGACAGGGTACTACCGCAAGTTTGTTCGGAACTATGGAAGAATAGCAGTTCCTCTAATAGTGTTACTGAAGAAAGATGCATTTTCTCGGACTCCAGAGGCAAATCAATATTTTCAACAAATAAAGGAGTCCATGTGTAAAGATCATGTTTTGGCGACTACAGACTTAACAAAAACCTTTATTGTGGAATGTGATGCTTCAGTAAATGGAATTGGAGCTGTATTAATGTAAGAAGGACACCCTGTTTCTTTCACAAGTCATCCAATCAAGGGAAAGAACATAAAAAATCCCATTTATGAGAAGGAAATATCGGCGATACTACATTCCTTAAAGAAATGGTGCCCCTGCCTTATAGGGAGACATTTCAAGGTTGAAACTGTCATGATAGCCTTAAATACTTCTTGGAACAAAGGCTATCTTCTGAAGAGAAACAAAAACGGGTGACAAAGATGTTGGGATGTGACTTTGAAATCATCTACAAAAAGGGGAAGCAAAATGTGGTCGCAGATGCACTCTCCAGGAAAGATGAAGATGTTGAAGAATTACTCTATGCTATCTCCATCATCCAACCAGATTGGATAGCCCAAGCAAGGGATGAAGGGAAAAATGACGAAGAAATATGAATATTTATTCAAAAGATGCAACAGGATCTCAATGCCTCTAATACATTTAGGTGGAAAAATGACTTGCTATGGTACAAGGATTGCTTTTATCTTGGTAAGAGTTCCCAGATCAAGCAAAAAGTACTTTTTGAATTCCACTCCATGCCAATAGGAGGGAACTCGGGTTTCTTAAAACCCTACCATAGGGTAAAGAAATATTATTTTTGGGATGGTCTTAAAACTGATGTTCAAAATTTTGTGAAAGAATGTTTGGTTTCCCAACAAAATAAAGTGGAAACAATTAAGACCCCTGGTCTCCTACAACCACTTTCCATTCTAAGACAAAGGTGGATAGTGGTCTTGGTGGATTTTATCACAAGTTTACCAAAGCCTGAAGGAAAGAGTGTCATCATGGTGGTTGTTGTTAGACTTACTAAATATGCACAGTTTTGTGCAATATCTCACCCCTTCAAAGCAAGCATGGTGGCCAATTTTTTTATGGAGACAGTCCAAAAACTACATGGTACTCCAAATATTATAAAAAATGACAGGGATCCCTTTTTCACAGGAAATTTTTGGATTGAAATATTTTCTTGTTTGGGTACTCAATTGGATCATAGCCCATCTTATCATCGTCAATCTAATGGACAAATAGAGATCATAAACAAATGTTTGGAAGAGTGTCTTTGATGTTTTGCAGCTAATAAACAAATTACCCTTGGCATAATGCTGGTATAACACTTCCTTCAATACATCAACAAAAATGACCCCATTTATGGCACTTTATGGCTATCATCTACCATCCATCACATCTTCACTAAGAAACTCCTCTAAGGTTCAAGTAGTGGAATACCACATGAAGCATCAACAATATGGTCTTCAACTCGTAAAGGACAACCTGAATATAGCACAAAATTGAATGAAACAACAAACAGATCAACATCGCAGTGAATGAAGCTTTAATGTGGGGGATTGGGTGTTTTTAAGACTAGAACCATACAAACAGATTTCCATGAAGAACACCAAGAAGGATATTAAATTATCACCTAAATACTTTGGTCCCTACAAGGTGTTACAAAATATTAGTTATATGGCCTACAAATTGGAACTACCTGCATCTTCATGAGTCCATCCAGTTTTCCATGGGGAATTAGTGATAAGCTACCAATTCAAACGATATTACCAAAACTTGATGGGGAAGGGAAAATCACCTTGGAGCCTGAAGAAATCACTAAAATAAGAACTATACAACTTTGAAATCGATCAATTCTAGAGTATCTCATTAAATGGAAAAACTTACCCGCAAAAGATTCAACATGGGAATATGAGTCCTTTATACATCAGCATCCAGAATTACTTCAGTGTTGAGGACAACACTTTTTGAAGGGGAGGGGCATGTTAATCCCTTAATGATGAAACATTACCCCATATAGTGTGTCGCATTACCCCATATAGTGTGGCACATTACCCCCTATATTGTGGTGCATTACATATTATTTATGTCAGCTTGGGTCTATTAGTGGGTCTGTTAGTTGTTATTATACACCTCTGTCTCTTATAAATAGGAAGGATATATTCTCATTTTAGTCATCATCGTATCTTATCTTGTCTTGTGTACTCAATACATTGTAAGGAGGTTCCTCCCTCGAAGAGAGTTGATATTTATCTCTGTTATTCATTGTTAAGACGTGGATTACTCTTGTATTGTCTATTTCTGCTCTTTTTATGCTATTTATGGGACTTGGTTGCATAACACACCAAAAGAATCCCATTGGAAAGCAGGAAAGAGAATCCTGAGGTATGTAAGTCGAACAAAGGACCTTGGAATTTTGTATTCGACCTCAGAAAATTTTATAAAGTCGTTGGATACACTGACAGTGACAATGGAGGAATTATAGATGACAGGAAAAGCACTTTTGGATACACATTTCATTTTGGCACAGGTGTTGTATCATGGGCTTTAAAGAAACACCCATTGTGGATTTGTCTTCAGCAGAAGCAGAGTATGTTGCAACTACAAGTGTTTCATGTCAAGTTGTTTGGATGCAGAGTACGTTAAGAGACCTATCACATAACCAATAAGAACCTACAACCATTTACTATGACAACAGTTCAGCCATTGCACAGTCGAAGAATCATGTATTCCACAAGAGAACCAAACACATCAACACAAGGTATCATTTTATAAGAGAATTGGTAAATAACAAAGAATTTTGTTTAGAATTTTGTAGGTCTAAAGATCGGGTAGCCTACATTTTTACAAAACCATTTCCAAGGGATACATTCCAATATATGCGTAGTTGTTTAAGAATGACAAATTCTGCATAATGAATTTTTTCATGTACAGAGCAAGTTCCAGCTTTGAAACATTTTGTAAAATTTTGTTTCAGTGGTCCCCATCTTCTCATAATTAAGTGGGAGTGTTGGAGAAAATTAATTACGATTTGATGACCATCAAATCCCAACCGACTCAATCAGAGTCCATAGATGTACAGAACTATCAGTAAATCTATCAACAGTATGATGCACACTTCCTTGTATTTATTCAGCCGTGTTTTTATTCTGCAAGTCAAGTTGTTTGGTATATTTATAGTCGTGTATTAATTAATAATGTTTAATGTTAGTTGTAGCTTCCAAGAGAAGCCAAAAATTAAGTTTGTGTATAAGTATTTGTAGAAGAATGAAAAACAAAGTCTCAGGGGAGAATAATGGAGTAAGAGAGAAAGGAGAAGAAGAAAAAGTATGAGAAGTGGTTGAGAGCACAAGCTCATGGTTTTAGACTATATTGATAGCCCAAGCTCTGTAAATGGTGAAAAATCTAAGTAAATTTCAAAGTCTATTTATGTAGTTGAAGTTGCCTATTTTGTCAAGTAATATATAATCCTATAGTTTCTATGTGTTTATTCTCAATAATTTTTATGTTGCACATATTCTCCATAATTACTTGTGTGAATAGTCTTAACATTTATAGTCAGTAAAAAAGAAATCAAGATTCCTTCATATTTCAATGTGTAAAAATCTAGTTTTAACCACAAAGTAATTTTGACACAAATCTCATTTTAATATTTTGGTATAGTCGACTTGTCATACTATAGTCAAGTCGAAGTTAGTTTAACCAACCGTAAGATAAAAAGGATTCTTTCATATCGAAGTGAATAATATAGCTTATATACCAATATAACCTTTTTATATAATAAGTTTGTCAAAGTTAAAATTGCTTGGAGTTAAAGTCTATCGGAATCAAAAGTGGTTGAGGTATAAGTATGTAAAACGATCGAGTTAATTTGGCCAAAGTGAACTTGTTGGTGGTATAAGGTCGTCAAGGTCACTCTGTAAAAGTTGAGTCTAGTCGAAGTAAAACTAGTCGATGTAAGTCAAAGTCAGTAAAAGTTGTCAAGTTAATTTGGTCGAAGCAAACTTGTTTAAGTCAATCTAATCGGTGTAAAATTTTGTCGAGGTAAAACTATTCGAAGTAAACCGGTTGAAGTAACAACCCATCAAATTCAACTCAGTAGAAATAAATTCCATTGAATTCTACCTAGTCGAAGTAAAATCGTAGGAGTAAAAAGTGTCGAAGTAGACTACCCAAGTTAATCCATCGAAGTTAGTTTGGTTGAATTTTTTTTTTTTTGTCTAAGTCAGACCAAACTTGTCGAAGTCGAAGTATTAAAGAGAAAATAAAGTTAAAATTTTTAACTGAACAGTATTATTACTATTGCATTTTTTCCTGGAATTTCCATCAAAAAGAAGAACATAAGAACTAACCCTCGGTATGATAACGAATGTAAGCATGCATGTAGAGAAATTAAAGAAGTTAATAATGAGTCCTTGAAAGATGACAAGATAAATAAGTACAAAGCCATAATTAAAAGAAAAAATACCTACTATATAAAAAAACACATGAAAAACTTTTACATGTATCTAAGATGACTTCTAAGAAATTCTAGAGGCAAATTCTAACTAGTAAAACTAAAGAAAATAATAAGATCTCTTTGGAGGACTAGAACTCGTATCTTAAAAATATTTACGAATCACTAGACCTCGTGGATAACATTCAAGCCCTTCATACAACTAAGCAAGTATTTTTTTAGAGGACAACGACTTTGGGATTAAGCACCTAGCTAATGAAAAAGCTAAAGACATTGAAGGGTACCAAGCATAAATCTTAAAAATCGGAGCACCCATCCTCATCCCCTATATTCGCAATCTCTTTAATCTAACAGTCAAGCGTGGCTTTCATAAGGCTTGGACCCAAAGCATTATAGTTCATATTTTTAAAAGTGGAGATAAAGATAACCCCTCTAATTATCGAACCATTATGATTAGCCCTCTTTTATCCAAGCTATATGGTATTATTCTTAAAAACAATATTATAATATGGCTAGAAAACGAAGGAAAATGGGCTAAAGGCCAAGCAAGATTCAGAATGCATCACTTAACTATGCACCACCTCGTTATGCATAGGACCATCGTGGAGGAGTGTCGTAGTAATAATTCCAATCTTTTTTGTTGTTTCGTGGACTTTAGAAACACTTTTGATACAATTCCTAGAAAGAACCTATGGGATAGATTAGAAGAGCTAAAGTTTCCTTTCAAGCTGAGGGATGCGACTATAAGTCTATATGATAATGACATTTCCAATTTAAAAAACATTGAAGGATGGTCGCAGGATATTAATTGTAATATTGGAATTAATAAAGGGTGCTCCCTCTTCCCTACCCTTTTTGGCATTTACTGTAATAAGCTAGAATAATGTTTAGAAGAAGCAAGTTGTGTTGGCACGACCCTAGCAGGAATAGTCATCATGCTTCTTCTCTATGCTGATGATATCGTTCTTATGGCAAGGTGCCCCTATGATCTTGAGTATCAATTACGAATTCTCAAATATTTCTGCACCGATATGGGTGTGACTGTTAACCCTGACAAGACAAAAGCAATGATTATCGAATCCAATAAGGGTACTTATGACAATATAATAATAGAGGAAGTAACTTATTATAAATATCTAGTAATTGAATTCCATCACAAGCTCAACTTGAACTATAGCATTGAGAACAGGATTAATGGAGGGTGGAAATCCTACTTTTGTCTTGAAAACAATTGTAAATCAGCAAAGCTTATGATGTGGCACATAAATAAATTCCTCTTTTAAACACTCGTCACTCTTGTTATCTTATATGGCTTGAATCTTGGGAATGCAACATTTCCAAAGAATCATGGAGAAGAATTGAGCATATCTAGAAGCAGTTTATTACTTATAATCTCAAACTTAATATCAACACACCCTATCTTATTCTCCTCTTAGAAGTAGGTCTCTTTCCCATTGAAAGCATGGCTATTATTATATATCTAATGTACAAGCACAAATTAAACAATATAGGGGGTCAATGCCTTCATAAAATTTCTCTTAACTCTAGCCAAATTCTATCAAAAACGACCTACGCCTCTAGCAGGGATGGATTAAAGATGCCATGACTTAGTTAAATTATTAGAGGATTGACAAAACTATCACTCTGCAAAATCTCGATAACATTAAAAACATTATTATTTCTACGTTCATAGAGAAAATGCCAGTGCAAGGAAGATTTAGAGGTTAAAATAAAATTATGATATTATAAAGAGATCATTAACCTTAACTTTGAGAATCAAAATTATCTTTCTATCTTAACGAGCTCAAAGAAAAGATTCATATAGTTAAGATTAGAACGAACTCTCGTGAGCTTCATAAGGACACTAGGGATTGGACAACCCCTAAAATGCCTTGGGCTGAAAGGATTTGTCATCTATGCGATTCTATGAGCGTTGAATATGAAAAACACTTTCTCTTAGACTACCCTGCTTACACCCACATTAGATCTTAGTTCCAAACTTTTTGCTCCGACGGCGCCCTTTCTAACTTTCTAGATCCTCAAAACTATACCGAGCTAGGGACACTAATCTTTAATCATTTTAAGCATAGGAATACTATTTTAAAGCAAATCAAATCATCTTTATCTTATCTTTTCTCCTAAGCTTTTATAGGCCAAATTTAGTGTCAATAGAATTGAAACCTACCACCATCATTATCACAATCATCATCACCACAAATATACTCACATTTTTTAAAATATACATATTTAAATATATATTTTGGTATTCCAAGTATTTAATTACTTTTTTTTAAATTTCCTTTTTCTAATAGTTTAGAAAATATATTGAATACACTAATATTTTATTTGATTTTGATAACTAATAATTTATTAAAATAAAATAAAATAATAATTACATCACTTAAAGCAAAAATATTTTAAAAGTTTGTCTTTTTAATATATAATTTTATAAATAAAACATAGATTTTTTTTAAAAAGATTTATTATCTCATAACTAAAATTTAATTTTAAAAGTTTGTATTTTAGTATATAACTTTACAAACAAAAGCCACCAGGTAGCAATGTCTTAGCTCTTTGGGTTTTGATAGATATCTTGTAAATAAATATGAGAGTATATTCATGACAATGTCCTTATTACATTCTTGTGACAAGTGAGAGTTACATTTGATTGATAGGAATTTTGCACATGACACTTTGCATTTAATAATTTTACCTCAACCCAACTGTACACTTAACGTACTTTAGTTATTTCATTAAGGTATTGAAAACAATTAGTTTACTACACAATTCTCCACAACTCTTCTCTTAATCCTTTAGTTATTTGATTAAGGTATTAAAACATGTATTTTACTACACAATTTTCACAAGCTCTTCTCCGAAACCTTTGTTGTTTGACTAAGGTATTAAAAACAAAAACAAAAATGTGAACCATTATTAGTTTACTACACAATTATCTACAACTCTTCTCTTAATCCATTACTTATTTGATTAAGGTATTAAAACATTTATTTTACTACACAATTTTCACAAGCTCTTCTCCAAAACCTTAACAACAAAAAAATGTGAACCATTATTGTATTGCAAATGGGGCATGAATAGTTGTCATTTTTTCACTTGTCTTACTAAATTAGAAAAAATATCATTCACTATGAGTGCTATTGTTCCTTTTTGGTTTTTACATTAACAATAAACATAATAATAATCAACAAATTGATTATTATCAATAAAATATACTATAATCATAACGAGATTATTTTTTTTAGAAATCTATTTATTTTTATTAAGGTTTTGTAGTAAGTTAAATTGTGAAAAGAAATGTTTTTTCTTTCTTGATATTATAAAATAGTATAATTAATATATATAGTACAAACTTATAAATACTTTATGAAAAATTAAAATTAAAATTGATTATTATATGAATATATTATTGATTTTCACAATAAAAATTATTGTTTTCTTATTCTTATTTTCACTTTGTGCTATTTAAAATATACATTCTAAATACATCTAGCCTACTTAAAGTTCAAAGACATAAAATTAATTATATAACGTAAATACCTCTTATCTTTCTAGGAAAAAAATAATTAAAAAAAGTCAAACTACATGGATATAGATTTTCACATTTCCAATGAAAAAAAAAATATTTTCATATTTAGAATGAAAAGTAGTTTAAATATTTTTTATTATATAACTTTTAGTTAAATTACGAATTTTTTATTTTTTGAATTTGTATTTTTAATATATAAATGCATTCAATTTCTTCAAAATCCTTTTTTTATTATGAAATTTTGAGAAAAGAAAATATCATAATTATTTTGGCAATATTAAGACAGAACCCATATCTCATCAACAATTATTGTTCCAAGACCAAGTTCTCTAAGCTAGAACTAAATGCTTAGTGAGTGTGGTATCACTACCTCATAGCATCAACATGGTACTAAAAAAATGGTTTCATATTTTAGCTCAAAAATGAAGCTTGTGGCATATGGTCTACAGCATGAAAATTTGTATACTGTTATAAGAATGTGAATTGATCATAACAAATCAAATAGCATTTGATATCTTCCCAAAATAAAATTGGAACTTGGAGTCATGTTTCAATGATGTAAATGTTTTTTTGTATTCTAACAATCAACAATAAGCTATACCCTACATCAGAAAGCCTAACTGTCCAACTTGGGTATTCGTCAATTTTGCTTTCTTCTGAGATGTCATAGGAAATGTTTGTTCAATCGTGAATTCTACACATTGCAGAAAGTGATTATCTTGGGTTCCATTGAGTTGAATCCTTTTTCACTAAGGTGTGCCTTATTTCTAGAATTTTACCAATGGATTTTCATTTTTTTGCAAGAGATTGTATTCATATACTTGCCTAGCACCAAAAAGTGACTAGTTTCAAGAAAACTCCACGTCATTGGAAGAGTGGGATGTTACTTGTTAGCCTTGATACTTATGCATATCACCCAAGTCACAGTAGAACATGGGCATCTAAAATGTACGAGGAATCCATTGATCCCTAACTCTATCAATTTAAAAGCAAATGAACCAAGGAGAAAGAAGAGAAATTCAGAGCAAAATATAATCAACGCCCATTATTGTTGGTTATTAGCTAGAATAACCAAGGAATGTAATATAATATCAATAAAAATGGAGCATGCTCAGTCATTCTAGAACACTTGCACTTCTAATAAAAGTAAAAACTCATCATTTAGTGTTCTCAAGAACTTTAAGGTTTCTAGGGAATTTAAGATGACAGATAAAGCATTGTGACAATCATTAAACTCAGCCTTAACCCGCCCCTTGACTATCGCCCTGTCTAATATTCACAACTCGGGAACAATATCCTATCTATAACACTGGCTAGATTACCAATAATAGTCGTTATAAAGGAAAACATCTGAACCTCAATGTCCTGATTGATAGAGGTCCCAACATAGTAAAATCCACTTAGAAGTCCACAGACAAACCTAAAAGTATGCCATCCTAGAATAGGATACTTGGACCTAATGTGTTCAAAAAAAAATTCTTCGGACATGAATAGGGTATCCTGGACAGCGGAAGAAATAAGAAATAAACATTACAGAAAAATTAGAAAACAATGGGAAAACAACAAACTTAAAAGCACTTTATCCATTTGGGGACTAAGCCAAGGGAAAAAATCTTTTCATTCATTAAAAAAACACTACCAATTCCCATGAAGTGAAAGAAGAGAAGTAATGTGCATACCTTGGAAGCTTCAACCCATTTGTTATCTATGAATTCAAGATGGGGGCGCAGTTTGGCATGATTAAATATCATCTCTTCTTTTGTCTGCAAGAAGTATATTACATACTCGTGATTGTTAAGGACCTTCATGACCACACCCATGATTCTCATAAGCACCAACTTCCTCATACAGAATAAACTGATCTTTACTCTGCTTCGGAGGGTTTGGCCTTACGTGAAGATCATCTACTCTCTCCCTCAGTTGTTTTGTGTCATCCTCATCGTTCACAAGGTATTTGTACTCCACCAAGTACCCCGCCCCCTACTTTTTTACAAGTCATGCACAGAACCAGGCCCTTGTGAACCCCTCTTCATCGTTGGACACTCAACAATTTCTCCTCGTCACTCAACACTACAAAATCAAGGTATGTTCCCACTCTTGCACAAATTTCTCACTCAAACCTTCACCAACTTACAAGACCCATGTCTACTCTAATCAAATACTATTCTTCCATTCCTCCGTGCAAGACTGAATTAAGCCATCATTCACTAAAACACAGCTAAAATAGCAATAATTCAATGATGGGTATCACAATACGATGAGTAGAATTCATGGAGGAAGGAAGAAAAGTCTTGTCGATCGTGAGGTTGCGATGTGTTACATTAATTACCTACATTAGGGAGCGTGGTACATTTCACACAGTAATGAAATGGTTAAAATGCGGATTTTTGGACATAAACAAATGTGTACAAGGGATTGCACAGAATGGAGGCGGGAGGGGCATCAACCTTCTTCTTCCCCATTAAATTGTGTTGTATCCGAGGCTAGCAGTACAAGTAGTGAAATTCGGTATGTGTTTGAGATTTCACCATGATAATTACTAATATCAACGGCGCCTTCATTTATTATGCTTTTAATGGAAGAATATATGAAAATATTATCCTGCTCATGGTCCAAAATCCAGTACCCAACACTATATACGTCACCCCGCCTCCAACACTGGAGGCACAATTCACAATTCAAACGTCAGCGGTTGGTTGGCCAATAAGATGTTTTATAAATTTATTTTTCTTCGATTATAATGCTTAACATTAGTTTGAAAGAAAATTTTGACAAAAGTACGGATTGATTAATAATACTGATATATTCATATATATCTCCTCTGCACAGAGACATAATAAACCATAATTTTATTCTAAGAAGATTTATTATCTCATAACTCAGATTTAAGAGTAAGACGTTAAGTATAATTTTTATAAAAAAACTTTAAAATTATAACAAAATTAAAGTTGAATGAATTTGTGGATGCACCTAGGGGTATAGTGGTAGTGGGATTGGATCCCTGGACCCTATGTCACGCGAGTACCAACCCAGTCTCCAATTGTCGATTCCCCTAGTACAAATAAAACAAAATAAAAAATTATATATAATTTCTATTAACGATAATTTCAATCCAAAGTAATTTTTTTGTAAAAGTTTGGGACTAGAAATTTATAAGAGAAGATACAGTTACAAGGTTGGCTAACTTCCCACTGGGAAAACTAGACCAGTCACCTCTCCAAATTTAAGAGAATAATTTCCAGTTATAACTATTGCTACTGAAGAGAATATACAATCTAAGACTTCCACTATTGTTTGTCTTACAGTTTGTATAGGCCCTTATTTGAAAATAGAATAACCTGCTTCCCCACAGGAGGGGGTCATTGACCATAATTGCTAAAATATCTCACTTTAAAACAAAATCAGTTAACCAGATAAACATGGAACTCATCTTGAGGAGAAGCAACAAGAGACTAATTGTCATCTAGAATGATGATTTAAGGCATTACCTTGGAACTTTCGGCCTCAAAATCAACAATTGCAGTGCTTGCTTGTCCCACGATCGATTTCCTATGGAGAATGAGTCTTGAGAATGGACAACGCATTGATCTTAGCATCATATTCCATTTTCCCTTTAAGAATGTTTTGTATCCAAATGTTAAAGAGTTCCATCCTTGCAGAGAAGCTAGTGCCATTGTCCTCCTTTTCGAGTTTACCATTGGCATTGTCGATGATTGCACCACTGTAAAGAGTTTTCTATGCCAAAGGAGTGCCAAGGTATTTGTATAGAGGGTATCCCTGGTTCGAGTATTACTAGGGTCCTCTTCCACTCTTCCCAAGTCCGTTGCAAGCACCTCCAATGTTGGGAACACAAATTGGTGGTCATTCTCTGCTCCAAGTGTTTGATTTTATCTTGTGTATGTGGCAAAACAATTCCACAGAATGAGGATTTCACCTTCCTTGAATCAGCTAGCAAATTAGGCATGTGCAAGCACATGAGACCTACTAGAACCCTACATTCGTTCCTCTTAATGTGCACCATTGGATTCAAGTTAGTAAGATACAAAGAAGCCCAAGAGTTGTAATGCAAAGGCGAGTGGGGAAGCCAACTAAACCAGAGAAATATCCCAAACTTATGCTTGGCCCTACTATACATACTTCTCTTTCTCAATCATCTAAGAGTCTAAAACCCCGACCAATCCATTATTATGTAGCGATTGGTCGGTCTAAACCGAATTACAAAAATTATGGTGGGAGAACAAGTTCCCATGATCCAAATCGAAGCTTTCGACGAGAGGTTCTCCAATTGGCACTGTTGACAAGGGAGAAGGGATGTGCAATGAGTTGTGATTATTTAGTCATTTGTGTTTACACTAACCTGCTTAATGCCGGAATGAGTTATTTTTCGTGGTGAGAGGATGAACCTCCACCTATTCTTCTATGATAGCATCATGCATTACACTCTGTACTGTCAAGACACTTGTCGCAGGGTCAATGAAAAGTATTTATTTAGTATAGTTTAAATTCATATATTTATATTAATAAATACGTATATATAACTTTTATTAACAATACTTTCAATTCAAAGTAAATAATTATTATTTTATTATTAAAATATATAGAAATAGTCATTAATTTTGTGCACTTTTTAAAAAAGTATTCCACCTCGAATCAGTATAGTTTAAATTTATGTATTTATATTAATAAAAACTTATATATAACTTCTATTAACAGTAATTTCAATTGAAAGTAAATAATTATTATTTTATTATTAAAATATATAGAAATAGTCATTAATTTTGGGCACTTTTATAAAGTATTCCACCTCAAATCAATTTGGAATCTAAGTGTTTTTAGCAAAGTTCTTGGGAAAGTACAATAAAGCCATGACAATTTCAAAATTTTGAATGTAAAAAGTGAAATCATAACATTGCAAAAGTTCTTATTAAAGATTTTTTATAGTTCCTGAAAAGCAAAAGAATCCTAACCTTTCCAAAGTTTTGTGTCTAACAAATGGAATCCATAGCATCTTCAAAGTTCCGCATAAATTACTATCACATTTTCAAAGTTTTGGAAAAATGATCTGTCACAGTAAAAAGATTACAAAGATAAATTTTGCCATGATGAGTTTAAATGGTTCTTTCATGTGCACCATATT
Organism: Pseudotsuga menziesii; assembly: GCA_001517045.1. Lineage (NCBI taxonomy): Eukaryota > Viridiplantae > Streptophyta > Pinopsida > Pinales > Pinaceae > Pseudotsuga > Pseudotsuga menziesii. Next base: position 102,265 of record LPNX010229839.1, read on the forward strand.
TTGCAGTCAATGACGAGTAGGTTTTAGGTTTTATCAAATATGGAATTAATTATTATTCATTATAGTGTATAATACTCCATGTATATTACATATATCCTTCGTGCGTGACACGAAAACCCAAGAAATTTGGGCATCCCCTGTGTTACATTACCAGGGATCCAACTCAATGTTGGAGGATCGTTTCCTTCCTGGGGCATGTGACACTTTCTTAACATAGCTTTCAGTGGCCAAACCATCCCAAATATGTTACCGACAGACTACACCTGACCCATACACACCTAAACAATTACTTGGTGTTCTTAGTTAGGTTTGTCGTTTGTTAACACTTTAATACTTAGCCAAAATAACACCAACACAAGAACAATATATGTGCTCGATGACACCTCAATGGGGTGCGCCCAAAATATATTCAAGAGAGAAACTACAATGACGAGAGACTTCCCACTGGCCATTTCTCTGAGAGTGAACCCAAAACAACAACAAATCCTCTTACATAAGAAACCTCAAGAATTTTCCCCAACACTTCTTGGTGATTTAATCTTGTTTGTGGCTTCCCTTGTAGCTCTTGCAGTCCTGCCTCCTGTGGCAGCTGACTATTTTCTCTATTATACCACCATGCACTGAAATACACCTAGACTACCTTATGCTTGACTTGTGCTTAGTTCCCTCTGTTAGGTGCACTCGTCCTTTTGTGTGCTCTAAATTCACACCTCCTCTTCTTGGATGATGAATTCCTTAAGCTCCATCACCAGCTTTCCTTTATAGGCTCCCAAGTTGTGTCATGAGGTGCTCCCAACGGTCTGGCCTCTAAGTACCTTGGGCAATTTACTTTGGGGTTATAAGTAAGGGTTCCTCCCTATGTTGGTTTTCCTAAGACTCGACACTCTTACCAAGGTGCATATGTTCATCTTCTCTCTTTACCTATCATTCATTCGAGCTTCTCCCAATCATGAGGCTTCCATCTCACTATGTTGGGTGAACTTCCCATGGAGTGTCCTTCGCTACACTCTTGATAAGGCCACTCATTATGCCATGGGGTCCACATGCCCACTGAGGCACCTAGGTTCTCTTCCACTGGATGTGGGTGTCTCACCACATGCCCAATTCCTGGGTCCACTTATCGATGGGAAAGCCCTTAAGATCCCAAGTTGGGTTTGCTTCCTGGAGAGCACTCAAACAACGCTTCCTCAGGACCCCCGAGCCTATTCCTGGTCTTCTTGGCTAAGAACTGGTGGAGCATGCAAACAGTAGACTAGTCCAATAACTCAGTAAAAATACCCTGCACTCAGCAGTAAGATCTTTCAGCTTAAAAGCTGCACTAGATCACTCAGCATTTATCCCCACAAACTCTTTCCATGATTCCCATCCATTGAATTTCTCTAAAGTACATTCATTCACCTGAATGATCACTTCTCTAGAATGAGCAGCCTCAGCTCTCTTCAATGGGAGTTTTTATAAAGATTGCCTAGATCTTTTGGGTCAGTTTTCATTAATTGATCCACCTGCTCTGATTCCACTTTCTTGGGGAATCATGACCCCAAATGTAGGGAGGTTGCCACCTGCAATAGTTGGAAGTGGTTTGAGGATGCTGCCACATGTCAGTTTGCTCTCCACCCAGTCTCCTCCACCAATTTGACCAGTAAACTCTCTTTTAACAGCTCTCCTAAGCTGAGCTGTTGTCTCCTCCTTTATTTATTTATAATTAAATATTCAGAATTACATTAAATATCCTTGACTCTTATGATTCATCAATTACAACTTAGCATAAAATTTAACATATTGTCTTCAAAATAATATCAAATAACATAAAATTGTTTTTGCAAAATTGGGGCATGTGACATATCCAAATTGGCCCTAATGCTCCGAAATATTCTGAAAAGGTATATGACTGATATGAAGACTTGAATATGATGTTCAGGGATGATTTATGACCCTCCAAAAACTTATGCAAGTTGGTTTAATATTCTGGCCAAGGTGGGAGTTTTTACTAGCAAATTGGGGTTCCAATTCCCTGTGGATAAATGTCAGAAATGGCTTCTCAAATGCTCCCAAACACACTCGAAATTATGAACAGAAGCAGAGTATATTTAAGAAACATTTTTAAGGTCTCATAGGCATCATTATTCATTTTATACAGGCTATTATGACCCTCTCCCAAACAACTACAAAATCACTAATTCAACCCTTGGGGAAATGGCACCAAATCTTCTCCAAATGCAATTAAACTTAGAAAAATGACCTCAAATGCTTAAGTGCTAAACATGAAACTTTTAATACTCCTAAATAACATTCCATTCATCATAAATATATCAGAGATACACTCTTCATTCGGAATAATCATCATTACCATGGAATACATCAATATAGTGGGGAAATGGTCATTGTTTGCTCATTAATAGTCACTTTTACATACAACCCTTTTATATTTCGACCTGATACTTTCTGAGAATGAATAAAATAGAATATTAAACTTATTACAATCAGAAATGTACCATGAGAATCTTGAAATCCTCATCATTCAATGGCATGCATCAATATAGTGGGGAAATGGTCATTATTTTCTCATTAATAATCACTTTTACATACAACCATTTGGTATTTCAACCTGAGACTTTCTGAATATGAATAACATAGTATATTAAGCTTACTACAATTAGGAATGGACCATGAGAATCTCTCCCAAAGAGTACAATAGCTCACCCAAAGCGCAATCCCTCCATGAGCAAGAATATGCAATAAAAACTAGAAATGGTTGAGAGAATGGGCTGCACTAGAAGAAACCATGAGATTCCATGTAGCTTACACCTGCAAATACAAACTCCATTAAATATCCATGAAATACCTGGATGGACTCTCCAAACACCAACTTGGATGGGAATCTTTCACCCTCGAAATTGGCTTAGGCAAGAAATTAGTCATCCACTAGCTCTCTCAATTCACAAATGAAAATTTCTCAAATGATCAAAATCTCTTCTCTTGGTTGATCCCTGTATTTTATAAACATACTTAGCCTTCTAAGGTTACCAATCCATCCACAAACTCAAGCCAATTCGAATTAGGGTGTGTGCTCAAGATTTGCCATGTGTCCTCCCTTTCCTACCCTTCCATCTTCCACCAATTCGAGTAGGAACCCTTCCAAGAACATTTAGGCTTCCCATGGATTCAAAATTGCAAGAGGAGGATGCCAAGTGGAACATAAATTCTAGCTCTTGTGGGCCCCATAATCTCCATGTGTCTCCATGCTCCATTTCCACTTCAATTTTCTCTTGTATTTATTTAATTATATCCATTATTAAATATTTATTCCATTCTAATGTTTGAACAACATCTATTCGCTCCGTTATTAAAATTCCAAATGTATCCATCCAACCTAGGAAACTAGTATGATTGATGGAATTCTCCTGCTATGCAATTATTTAAAATGGGGACATTATAGTCCTCCTTACCCAAGATTGCTTATCCTCAAGCAATTTCAGATTTTGATGCTTCAAAATATTCATATTCCCAAGTGGAATCCTCATTTGGTACTCCTTCCCTTGCACCAAGTGCTCTCTTATGGTTTTGCTCATTGATTTTCTTTAGCTGCAACTTAAGTAGTGGCACTCATGTACTGCAATTTTGTGTTCCCAAATGTAAAGAGATAAGGATTATGCATATTTATATATCTTGTAACATCACCACTAAGACCAAAAGGATTAGTCAAATCCATAAAAACCAAATTTGTGCAAATAATCTTTACCTCCATATTTTGGAAACCTTTTTTGAACTTTCACCCCTTTTTGCTTCTGTATAATTCTTTGAAGTTGGTGTTGAGTTACCAAACTTTGAGTTTCTTAATATTCCAAGAAAAATTCAAAGAGTAACCACCACACTTGTTTATGCACTACTCTATTTACAATCATCTTCTCAAGTGGTGAATCAATCTCCAATGTTGCTTGTTGCCCCCAAAATTGAAACCAATGGGACCAAAAAGGATCCCAGGGTCCCATATGATCCTGATACATGCATGGTGTGAAATGCCTATGATGAAATTCCATGAACACCAAGCATGTGAAAATTGAATCCATCTCTCAAAGGATCTCCCACATAGGAAACTCGAACACTTCTCTACAAAGATGAACTCAAACAAATGAAGGTTGGTTTTCTTTCTGAAACCAACAATCAAACTGCTACTCCAAGTGAGATGAAACTAAGCAATGCTAGGATCCCATTGCTTGCATTGTATCCTTCCAAACATTATGAGTCAAAATATATATCATGAAAGTACATAACAACATCATACAAATGTACATCAAGAAGGTACCTCATCAAAGAATCATGAAAGTGCTTGTACATCCAAGTAAGTAGATCACCATGTGGCCCATACACACAAGCATCAAGTATTATATCAGATCTTCCCCAATGACATAGGTGAGGATCTCATGTCCCATAATGATGCTCCAAAAATATATAAAGTGCATCAATATAATCAGCCATTTGTTCTTTCATCCAAGAAGTGAATGAAGAACCTCCACCAAAATCTGAACCAAATAAGGAGCAAAGAAAACATGAAGACTTCAAGTGGCTCAAAGAAGTCTCATCAATACACTCGTGAATATGTATATCATCATGAAATAACAGAGTATGTTGCTTCCAACAATAATGTTCTTCAATCATATATATCTTCACCCAAGTGTGGGATGAAGTTCCTCCAACATCAAATGGACTAGGCAAGGAGCAAGGAAAATCATAAGTCTCCAAGTGACTCAAGTGAATACCATAGGTGCATCCATGTAGATGTGTATCATCATAATATAAAAAGGGATGCTGCTGAAAATGTAAATAATATGGTTCTATAATCATGTCATCATCAAAAGGAGAGATATAAAGTCCATACTCTTCATGTGGCACCATAAAAAAGAAACCTTTCACCCATACTTCATTAGGATGAATGCTGCAAAATTTAGAAGTGTATGATGTAGGAGAAAGAACCAACTCACCCAAATTATTAGAAAGTGCAAAATTGTCATCATGTGAATGTTCCATAGAGGTAGGATTATGCGCCTCCCTTAAAAATGCAGAACTTTCCTCATGGGTTGGTTCCAAGGTAGTGGAATCATGCACTTCTCCAAAAAGTGTGTAACCATTTTCAAGAGGCAACTCAAGTTCCTCTTCCACCACAACAAGTAATTGGCTCTAATCAATATGATATTCAAACACATCAAGAACCTACAATTTTCCATGGCTCTCATGGTCCCTCATGTCATGAGAATCCTCCAAGCAATCTACCATATTACAATTTGAAACAGAGGAAGAACAAGTATCTTGCAACCTTTTTGGAAGTTGCTCATTTTGAGTTTTGAGCTTATGAATATCCTCATTATTGTTCAAGTATTCTTCATGTAAACGTTCATTAAGCTCAACCAATTTATTTCTATCAAAAATAAAAGACATGAAATTACCTTCAATTTTGCACATTGCTCTTTGAATATTCTCCATGTCTTCAAGGAAGGATAGATCCTCCAATGAAGAAATTTTCCAACAAGAATTTGACACCAATGCTTTAGTGTCATGGAGTATACTAAGGGCCTCATGGATATCCCTTTCACTCATCTTCAAATACCCTTCAATGAAGGATGGTTCATGGGAGTGAACCTCCTCTTCTTCTTTCTTCTTTATTTGATCAAATTCTTGAAGCTCAAGTGGTGATGGGGAAGTTGATCTTGGTTCTTCATTATCTGCCATAAGGCCTTCATATTCATGCTTATGAGAACTTGGGATTGCAGCAACACTTTCAAATCTGATATATATGTCACCAACATAGAGTTGTGAGCACCCATCAGTAGGTACTCCTTCACAGTTCAAGGATCCATCAATATATTCTCTTTGATTTTCACAACCCCCATCAGCAAGGATTATGAGCTTGTCTTCACCTTCCTCTTTATGTTATTCTCTGCAATCACCTTGAGTTAATTGATGTTCCACTTCATGATTCTTTGTTTCTTCCTTTAATGGTGTATCTAGGCTCTTTTCGTCCTTTTTAGACCGAAATTTCTTCCACATATTCCACATGGTGTCCGTAGAAGTGTTTATAACTTCCTCATTTATAGGGCAGAATAAATCTTTGCTCTTTTCACAAGTAGGCTGATTTTTCTATAATGATTTTTCTTTTCATCCTTTTTAGACCGAAATTTCTTCCACATATTCCACATGGTGTCCATAGAAGTGTTTATAACTTCCTCATTTATAGGGCAGAATAAATCTTTGCTCTTTTCACAAGTAGGCTGATTTTTCTGTAATGAGTTCACATTTTCCTTCTTATGCCTAAATCCATACTTGACAAGATATTCTTGGAAAGAATACCTTTCATGAATATCCCCTCTAAAATTTCGATACTCCTGGAGACATGCTCAAATATCTATGGTTGTAATTTATGTAATTGTTGGTCGAGGAGGAAGGAAAGTGGGAAACGTGGTTCTATTATGGTTGTTCTATTTTTTGCTCATTAATAGTCACTTTTACATACAACCCTTTGATATTTCGACCTGAGACTTTCTAAGAATGAAGAACAGAGTATATTAAGTTTATTACAATCAGAAATGGACCATGAGAAGCTCAAAATCCTCAGCATTCAATGGAATACATCAATATAGTGGGGGAATGGTCATTGTTTGTTGATTAATAATCACTTTTACATACAACCATTTGGTATTTTGACCTTAGACTTTCTAAATATGGAGAATAGAGTATATTAATCTTACTACAATCAGGAATGGACCATGAGAATCTCTCCCAAAAAGTACAATAGCTCACCGAAAGTGCAATCCCTCCATGAGCAAGAATATGCAATAAAAACTGGAAATGGTTGAGAGAATGGGATGCACTAGAAGAAACCAGGAGCTTCCATGTAGCTTACATCTGAAAATAAAAACTCCATTAAAGCTCCATGAAATTCTTGAGTGGCTTCTCCAAACACCAACTTGGATAGGAATCTTTCACCCTTGAAATTGGCTAAGGAAAGAAACTAGCCATCCACTAGCTCTCTCAGTTCACAAATGCAAATTTCTCAAATGATCAAAATCCCTTCTCTTGGTTGATCCCTGTATTTTATAAACATCCTTAACATTCTAAGGTTACCAATCCATCCACAAACTCAAGCCAATTCGAAATAGGGTGTGTGTCAAGATTTGCCATGTGTCCTCCCTTTCCTAGCCTTCCATCTACCCCCAATTCGAGTGGGAACACATTGAGATTCCCCAACCCACATGAGTGCCCTCTTGGATGCCATATTTCGACCTGACATGTCAGAATGGTCAAATGTCAGCTTTCAGGTCTGCAATATGTCATAAATGTCATAGCATCTTCATCGTTGGTGTCATAGATGTCATAGATGTTAGGGAATCTAACCCAAGTGTCCAAGAAGCTCCCATTTGACTCTTCCTCTCCCATGTAAGTTACATTTCCTTCCCAATTAGACCTATGAGGCATATGGACAAGTGTATTAGCCTTTTAACTCATCCAAGAACATTAGGATTCCCATGGATTCGAAATTGCAAGAGGAGGATGCCATGTGGCACATAAATTCTAGCTTGTGTGGGCCCCATAATCTNACTCGTGAATATGTATATCATCATGAAATAACAGAGTATGTTGCTTCCAACAATAATGTTCTTCAATCATATATATCTTCACCCAAGTGTGGGATGAAGTTCCTCCAACATCAAATGGACTAGGCAAGCAGCAAGGAAAATCATGAGTCTCCAAGTGACTCAAGTGAATACCTGTTGGCCTGATTTTATGAATCAGAGTCAATAAGGAGATTTTGTCCACACAATCAGCTTAGAGCAGCGTCCGGTGTGTTTGGTTTAACAAAACCTCGC
>LPNX010229839.1:112571-196257 GCA_001517045.1 Pseudotsuga menziesii
CCCCATGCTCCATTGCCACTTCAATTTTCACTTTTATTTATTTAATTATCTCCATTATTAAATATTTATTCCATTTTAATGTCTGAGCATCATTTATTATCTCCCTTATTAAAATTCCAAATGTATCCATCCAACCTAGGAAACTAGTAGGATTGATGGAATTGTACTGCTATGCAATTTTTTAAATGGGGACATTATAGCCACCCTATGTGCCGAGTGATCAACACTCTCTAGTGCACTGAAGGTCTCTCTAATTGAACCTTCTACTTGTTGCTACCGTGTGACATTGTAAGGCCTGTCTACGGGCACCCTGGCTAACTCAACCAACTCAATGGATGACATCCTAAGCATGCACCCCAACTTCCTTCTTGTTGTCATCAACAAAGTCCAAGTCTCAGTTTCACCCAAAAACACCAAAATATTATTGTAAGGTGTTGTTATAGCCTTGGCCAAAATTAATAAGTCCTTCCCCAAGACAATTGAAGGGTCATCCAACGAAGCCACCACCAAGTCCAATCCAATGATCGAAACTGTTGAACCCAAGCTCTACTTTGCAAGCCAATTATTCAAGTATCATCACATATGTTTGGACCAACTGTCAAAATGCATAGTCCCATTGGCCCAATATTCTTGTCGCCACTTCCATATTGGATTCTCATGACTCTTCCTTTAATTCCCCTTCATGTCACAACTCAAAGTGAGTTCAAATATCAACTTACATCAATGGAAGTGTCCAATCCAAGACATCACCCGAAACCCCAATAATCTCAACACGCTACTACTCACGTCCTTTAGAAAGATTTACTCTTTCCTAGTGCACTTCTCGAACTGACCACTTCTTGGTTGCACCTCTGTCAAGGTATATTATGTGTCGGGAACACTTGTGGGCACTCCTCTATCGTATGTCGATCAAACCTCTCTTGGATGCACTTCTGACAAACGCACCTCTATTGCATCCCAAGTGTACTTTCCTAGGCGCCTACCAAAGTGTTGCGTTTTGAATGCACTTTCTTAGGCACCTACGAAATTTTTGCATCTCACTAGTTCTTTCCCCGAAACTTCACTAGGTACTCGGGCACATTCCTACTAAGTGCATTGTGTGTTGGGCACTCCCCTTCCTAGGTGCCCTGCTTCTATTACATTGTCTTCTAAAACATCTTCCCACTGCATTGTTCTGGGTGCATCCTTCCTGCTATATGTTTTGGGTGCTCTTGTACAACGCACACCTCCCATTGTGTTGTGTCTAGGCACTCTTCTCTCGAAACCAAAATTTTAGCACTTTTACGAAGTTGGCACTTTTCTATTTGCAGTTCCAATAGCTCTGATACCACCTTTTTAATAGAAAAGTAGTGAAGAGCTCAATTTCTTTAACTCTTTGATACCAACTGTCATGGTATCAAGGATCCAACCCAACGTCGAAGCGTCTTTTCCTTCCTTGGTCGTGTGGAAATGCCTGAGCACATCCTTCAATGGCCAAGCCAACCCAAATGTGTGCACGACAGACTACGCCTAACCCACACACACCTCAATCATTACTTGTTAGATTTAGTTTATTATTCTCCATTCATTAATACTTAACATTTAGCTAAAAAAACACATACACAAGAATGTATGTTTGCATGCCTCTTGCCTTATCCCAAGTTTTCTTGCAACAACAACAAACTCAAGACCTATGGTAGACTTGAGAATAATGTTTAACTTAATGTTCATTTTCCTCCTTTTCTCTTAGGCTTCATCAGGCTACAATAATACTTCATTGTGGTCCTCTTTGGTGGTATTCAAGGCCCATCCTAAGAGTGCTTTCATTTGCTAGAAAAGAGTAAGATTCTTGTAATACTTGGTCTCCTGGGACCTTGAAGAACTTACATCATGAACCCATGGCTCCATTTCTTCTTTGATTTTTTTAGGGTGAATGTATTCCTATTTGTTTGTCCCAAGCTTATGCATCTTCAATGTCCTCTTCTATGTTTGGTGTAGTATTGCACCATTACAAATCCTCTACCCCTTTGGACTCCCTTAGTGCTATAGTTTAAGTGCCCTTTCTGGCGCTACATTTGCCTCTTCTTCCTTTCCTAGATTTGAGACAACCCACTATGGTGTCAAGTGTTGTCAGTGGGGAACAAAAAAATGCAACAACCCCCATTCCAAGCTACTAGTGGATAGGGTTTACAATTCCATGGGTCTAAACCATTGAACAAATTCATCAAAAGTGGAATGAGGAGGGGGTGGGTGGAATACCAGTGTGACTCTCGTATCCCTAAAGGAAACAATAAAAGGACATATGTTCTCCAAATACCATGTTCCTAGTTGATCAAATGAATCCATACAACAACCAGGAGCCACCATAATTTTGGCATCATATCCATCATTAAAAATTAAAGCTATTATGACATCCAAATGCTTGACAATGTCGTTGTGTTAGTGCTTTGTACCTAGAACAAGCATGGTATTGTCCTCCTAGAAATTATTGCATATCGTCATCCTCCTACTGCTATCACCTATCCTTTCCTTGCTTAGTTGTCATGGATTCCAGTCTTGTCATGGATGAATACATGCCCCATCCTGCATCCTTAACACCCCTTCCAGGGGATATAATGATAATCGTTATGTTTTATTATTTTAAATATTTTTAAAGTTTATTTTTCAATGTGTTTTAGTAAAAAAATGTTTGTTTATATCAATGTTTTTAACTATGTATTATTTAAATTTATAATTATGGACTTTGCGTATATTTCCATGTTATATCGATAATGTCAAGAAATCACATAAAATTAGAAATTTTTATTTTACGTATATGTTAGATTCAAACTTGTCACAATGTTCTTATTCATTACATGCATTCAACTATTGAATTATTATCTTAATTAAATAACTTTTGAAACATATGATTCACATTTAAGAAATGGGAACAATGAGATGGATGAAAGAAGATTAACAAAGTTGACATGAACATGTTACTCTAGAAATAGATCTTAAGTGGTGTTGTAAATATTATAGATTTGTTTGTATATTACCAACTTATATAGTATTTATGGACTTATCAATGTTCGTTTGCAAATTCTATTGTACATTGCATCATATAAACAACATAGTTGTTTATTCACGGTCAATCTAAAAAGAAATCAATAAATGGTGTAAGCAATCAAATGTTTCAACTTTTTTCGACTTGTTTATTTATACTTTCATTTTACATGGATGAGATACTTCTACTAGTAAACATGGTTATCATATTAAAAACAGTATATACAAAGTTGGTAGATTCTAAACATAGATGCAAGCAATCAAAACTTAAATAATGATTACTATTGATAATTCCTAAATCTCGCATTATTAAGTAACATGCCACATATTTCTTTAAATTTGAGACAACATGGGTGGGATACAACAATCAAATTTATCACAAATATTTGTCATTCAAAGTCAATGTTAAGTTGAATATTCTGACTTTAATGTACATTAGCTTGTTATTTTGATGCATTTATTTTTTTATTTTTTACAATTATTCCATACAAATTATAAAAAAACTAATAAGATGAGATAAGATTTAAGCACTTATTTATTATATTAACCATTCAAATACCATTGACTAATAATTTAAAACTATCATTAAGAAGAAAGTGTCAAATAGTTATCTTAATAACAAACATTTTTCAAATTATCAAGATGTAATAATAAAATACAAATAGCTCCATTTACCCATTTTGATATTCTATTAAGATATAGTAGATAATTATTTTTAAGCAAAGTCACAAATCACAAATGTATGAATAATATGTAAGCTCAAAGGCTTTCTTAGTAGGAACATGTCATCCCATTACCATGCCTATATATATATATATATATATTACATTGTTAGTAATTTTGGGTTTTTGGGAAGTATTTCAAGATTGTCAACTCAAGGTATATCGAAAGAATTCTAAATAGATTATGGTTTTTAAATAGCGAAACTTTGTTTTATTGTGGTTATTATTTTCTAAGATTATGTTATCCGATTACTTATATTGTTTGTTTAGGATAAATTTAATAATTTTGGGTTTTTGTCAAGTATCTCAAGATTGTCAATGATGGTCAACTTAAGTTATATTAAAAGAATTCCAAATAGATTATGGATTTTAAATAAAGAAAGTTTGTTTTATTATTATGTTTCCGACAGAGAATATATATGAATCGGTTAGATAGATTAATTCGAGAACCATATTTAATTTTTTTTATTTTTCAAATGTTTTTACTATAGTTTGATTAATTTTTATTTTTTGAATTATTCAAATATTGATTGAACTTAGGTTTTATTGGTCTTTTGTAGGTGACGTAGGCCTGGGACTTTGTGCCCCAAGACCCGGCGGCGTGATAACGTAAGCAGTGCCACTGACATATATTGGAAAATGGTTTTCATTTATTTGAGAATTCCTTGCCATAATGACACACTTCAAATCAGGCACATGTTAACTGCCACATGGCCATTGAAAAGCAATGGCTAGAGTCTGTATACCAGGGAGTGGCACGAGGATGAAGTAACCCTGGTAAGAAAATATATCTCAAGTTGAGCCTTCTTGGAGGCTCATATTATTCTATACCACACAAATTGAAGGAGGGATCAAGATCAAGCAAGGCAAATTAGGCATTGGAAACAACTTGTTCTCTCAAATTACTAGTTTATGGAGCTCTGCCATGGCTACAGAAAATAGTCCTAATCTCCAAACTATTGCTTTTAGAAATATGGTGACGCAAAATGGCACTCTTGTTCACCAAATTGTTGCTTTAAGAGATACTGAGGCAAGTCAGTCTGAAACTAGCCATGTTGCTGGACAGACCTCTGGATCAATCATACCATCTCTCAAGTTTTTTAAGAAGGTAGCGTTAATACCATTTCATTACGTTTTCTTGGTTTTCCCTATCAATATTTAAGCAATTGTGAAGAAAATCAACAATGCAGAATTAGCCCACAAAAATCAATTTGTGTGTTTTTTTTTTTAATAGAATCAAAGGCAAGAGAGACCTAGTTATGTTTTGGGGGAAACGAGGAAAGTTGCAGGGTTTGGACCTGGAGAAATATGGTTATCCCGTATTCATCAATAATTTTCTTTATTGTTATGAAATTAAATTATCAATAATGTAGCCATATGCTTTTGGAAGGGAAATGATGACAATTTGTGGATAAAGCTTAAATTGGATGATTGGGAATATTGGTTGGTTGTGATACTCCCCAATGATATCAATATTAAAGATACTTGATTCGTCGCTTAATAGCATACGTTTTAAGTTCTTTCACTAAATATAGCCCAGGCCAGTGACATTGGTGAAGCATTGCACTTAATATATCAAATTTGACTATGAAGAATATCTTTGTAACAAAGTGCATCATTCTCCCTCAGAAAAATATTGGGAATGACAACCCCAATCTAAATTTAAGTTGTTTTGGATCTGATTGTGGGAGCTCCAGCATTTTTATACCTCCATGGTTTATACCGATGACAAATTTGATGGAATGTGAGCTATGACAATGGGAATTGTGAAGTATTTATTGTTCCGGGGATTCTAACTAGGGCTGCGTTATACTGATCACAAATTTGACGGAAATATTTAAGTTATAATTGTTTTTATACATTTCAAGGTTACCGCACTCAATGCCCTAATAAATTTTAATATTAGGGTATATGTTTACCGTTCAGTGTTTAGTAAAAAAATTGATATCATCGAAGGTGTTTTGACTTGGATGGATTGCTTGCAGGTGGTAGCAGAATTTATCGGGACATTCTTCCTTATATTTGCAAGTTGCGGATCAGTTGTTATTGATAAGAAAACCAACAGTTCCATTACTCATCTTGGTGTTTTGCTTGTATGGGGAGTGGCAGTGATGATCCTAATTTACGCCACAGGTCATATTTCTGGAACTCATTTTAATCCTGCTATCACGCTGGCTTTTGCAACTGTGTGGATATTTCCATGTGTTCATGTATGTATATATACAGTATGATTAAAAAAGTAATCTGATAAGCTAATCAAATATTGCATGTGTGTTGTTATTTTATTGGTTGAAATAACTGGAATCTGCACAGACTCCAGCCTACATAGGAGCTCCAGTTGTTGCATCAATCTGTGCTGCATCAATCTGTGAAGGAAGGCCAGCGAGTGAAGAAGTCAGTGACTTCATTTACTGGCACGATGGAAGAAGTGAAGAAGCCGCCAAGTGGCTTTGACAGGTGTCCAGTTTGTCCTTGCATCGTCCAGTGAAATTGTAAGTGGATGCATGAAATAGATAAGAATAATGGGAAATCGAGTTCTTGTTTACTGCAATTCTGAGGCAAATAATGAAGTTGTGTTGTTTCTATGGTTCTGTAGTTTCAGAGTTTCTATGACGTATTCTTGGTTCTTAGATGCTTTCGTATATCCACAATCCGAGATTCTTGTTTTTATGGCACCCAACACATGTCCCTTACCTTTGATGGTCTCCAGATTGGGATTTGCCGCGTATTTAAAGACATTGGAATTTGTTGAAGCGTTTCATCTGCTCTACGAAGGTCAAGCATTCTCAAAAAAATTCGGTGCTTGGTAGATGAGTGGATGTGATGGGAAATGCAGTCATTGGAAAATACAAATGATAGAAAAAATATAGTCTGGCCTCTGGTTTTCCTTTTGGATCTAGTTACAAGCTCTATAGTTTTTGTAGAGGCTTCTCTTTTGTTGTATACAGATTCAAGGTTATATTCCTAAATCGTTAAACATTTAGTTTCAGTGAGGCATTAGCCATTTTTTTTTTTTACAATTTTGTTTTTCCTTTCTATTGTCATTCATTCAAAACCGTAAGCTTAGACTCTTCTTCTCCCTTCAAGTTTCCTTAACCTAGATTCAATCTTGGATCGGATTTCAATTCGCACATAAACATCCTTTCTTTTCGAGCACTAATACGAATTGGAAAGGGAGGCTTTGCTGCCAGAGGTTTTGGAATTTTTTGTTTTAGTTTTAGTTCAGTTGTCTTATTAATGAATCATAGGATATAAGGATTCTTAGTCTCCTCTCAGCATAACCTCATAGTATCTACCTCGACGTGATTCAAGAATTAAGAATTACTAGCATACCCCCAAAGCTGGGGAAATGAAACACTGAAAAGAATTTCGGTATATCTAAAATGAATAGAGAACCTAGTTTCTTCTCGTGTTGGTTTAAAATGCATTAATTTTGTTGAGGTCCAGTCCGGTTGGCTCACCTTATGGAGTAGCTTGAGTTGGGAGGCAACAAGAAGACTCCCAATCTCCGACTGGTGTGTCTCACATGTGGGGGCATGTTGATTCTAATATTGGTGCTCCCAATACTAGTATGTAGTAACCGGTCACATCGTGACTGCCTTCAGATCTAGAGACTCTTGATTTGCATATTTGCGATTATGCTTTCGGTGTCCTTTATCCAGTTGTTGAAGATATAGTACCGTCTAAGCCAACTCAATTTTTATAGCCAGAATAGTTTATTTGCTTAGATCCAAATCCAAATTCCCTTTGGTATATCTTGGGAATCCTGGACTTTACACCAAGTTTTTTCTTCTTTGAAAGATTACATTGAATTCACTATGAATTGGATTTATTTCAGATTACATTGAATTCACCGTGAATTGGGTAAACCTTACATTAACTGCAGCATTGGGTAGGCTTTCAATAAAGTGTTTTTTATTATAAAAACAAAATTCCCATGAATCCTTCCTTTAACGTAAAAGACCCTCATACTTAGCTTGTGTTGAATAAATGAAAAAGAAGGGGAAAAGTCATGGAAGCATGAAGGGATGTTTGTGGGAGAGTCAGAAGGAAAAGAAAAAGGTGGAATCAATGAGCCAAAACAAATAGAGTTTACGCATTTTCTCTCCCCGAGTTTTCTAGACTGCCAGCTGCATTGCATTGAAAATCTCATTCCTGGACATGGGAAGTTTCAACCAGGTGGTAGTTAACCAAGGGTGTGTGGAACTCAATGTGTGCGTGTGGAACTCAATGTGTGCATGTTCAGGATACATGGTGCTCTATGTTTAATAAACACTCGGCAACAGCACATAAACACTTGGTTCAATAAACACTGGGCAATAGCACATTAATGTTGTTGTGGTGGGATTATGAACAATTGGAATGTGTAGTTGGATTATGAATGGTTGGATGGACGGTTGTTTTACAACCAATCGTTCATAATCCTCTTGGTGCATATTTAACTCTAATTCTTAGCATGTCCCAACTACTTGCTGCTCAGTTTGGATGCTCAGCGTGGCCCAACTGCTTGCCTCTAAGTTTGGATGCTCAGCTTACCATGCAATTTTTTTTAGAGTAATAAAGAAAATTCAAACAAGGTTGCTACATTTTGTAGCAAACTTCAAATAGGGCCATGGTGACACTCATGAGTTAAGATAGGGATGATCAAACACGAGCATAACCCAGTCTGAGTCTCACTCCCAATTGCGTTGAGAAGGAGGTTTTACGGCAACAACAACAATTCAGCTAATGCTATGGCCATGGAAATGGTTAATTATGCTCAGGCACATTCACACCCTCCAAATGGTAAACTCATTTTTCTCTTAGACGCATTAGACATGGCTACATATGATTTTCCTTTTGACTTGAGCTATTTGCTCTAATGCATTGTATTAAAACATCCAACATGGTAAAGATACCTAGATTTCCCATTATTTTTGCATAGGGCATTGAGAGTGAGTTTTAGTCCTTTAGATCCGAACTATGGTTTCGGCCATATATTTCCCATATGGGTCTGACATATGCTTCTGAAATTAGTATTGAAATAAATTTTCTGAGTTTTCTCAATGCTTTTATTTTAAAAGCTTGAATTCCCTTTTGGCCCCTTCTCCCCCCTCCTTGAAGCAATAGAGAGCTCCCTTCATGGGAGGATGGTTTCTATAACTCCTTTATTCCTTTATTTCTTGAGAAGCCCTATCTTACTTAAATTTACTTCACCTAAGTCTGCCTTAGGCTCCTCCTTACCTAAGCAATTGCCACTCATAGCTCGTGGTCATTCCCAGGAGGTCACTGAAATCCAATCTCATAACTAGGAGATGTCTGCTTATATAATCAATTGGCTTATATGAGCGAAATATTACAAATCATTATTTCCAATACACAGGTATTGAAATAATTTTTTTGAGAAAACTCATAGCCCGTGGTCATTCCGAGGAGGTCGTTGAAGCGAGTCTCATAACCAGGTATTGAAATAAATTTTCTGAGTTTTCTCAATGCTTTTATTTAGGTTGCATATTGTACAAGTGCTTTTATTTAGGTTGCAGATTGTACAAGTGCATGACTAATTTTTTTTTTTTTTTGCAGTGTGAACCCTATCTTGCACTGCCGCTTTACAATGGAGGGATTCTTTGAAATCACATTTTTATAATGGAGCCAACAACTGGACCAGTTACAGAAGCGCGAGGGTTACGAGTGTAACCCTGCGAATAGAGAGTTAGGATAATGGCAACAAATATCAGGAGAGTCAGCATAATAAGATTGCTCAGTAGCAAACTCATGGAAATTTTCTTTAATAGATCTACTTCAAACCTATAAATCTGTTGAAAATGAATGATAATAAACCCACATTCAGAGTGAATTGATGTAACTACACAAAATTGATGAGAAAACTGCAAATCACCTCAAGATTTTGTTATAATTCTTCGTGTAACTACTCTTAAATTCAAATGTTTCCCATGACTGAACCATTATATTACAAGTTGCATAGTTTTGCATTAAGCGTTATGTTTTATCTTTTTTATAAGATTAAACCAATTTATATTTAACTTACAAGAAAAAAATTATAAATAAATAAATAAATATAAAAAAATATATGGCAATATACGAAAATGTAAAAAGATTTTTGATATTTTTCAAAGAAAAAGTATATTTTTTATACACAAATACATTTTTAAGTAACAAAAATACAAATATAAATAAATAAATAAAACTAGGGAGATATCTTTGAATGTATTTATATGACTTTAAGGAACTCACAAAATATTCTAAAGGTTTAAAAAAAAAACCAATAATATGAAGTTTTAAATTAAAAATAAATAAAATAACCAAATATAAATAAATAAATATTGCAAAATTTCTACAACAATATTTGATTTGAGAGATTTTTTTAAAAACCCAATATTATAAAGCCCCAAATTAAAAAAAAAATAAATAAAATAAACAAATATAAATAAATAAATAAATAGAGCAAAATTTCAATAATATTTGATTTGAGAGGGACCAAAACCCATTTATAGGAAACCTATCATCAGAAAACTAGAAAATATTTTTTTTAAAGGAAGTTAAGAAGATCTTTAAGAAAAAAGAATAGAAAGAAATTAATAAAAGTGTACCTTGGTACTATTTAGAAGAACATATATCTCCTTTTTAAAACGTATAATTGTATTTTAATAAAATAAAACTAAAATCATGTAACAATATGAACAATGTCCAATGGTATGAGAATTGAGGCTATCTGTATATTAACAACAAACACCACTTCATTAGGACCCTATAGATGAACGACGAACACTTGGCATTACTTGTTGATCGACGACAATGTTGTATCAAATGTAGATAAACGGAGATGTTGTATCAAATGATCAAATGATTTCTGATCACTGCTAGGGTGAAACTCTTCCATTATGATAGTCATGAATCATGCATCTCTACCTATCTCTCTATGCCCCTGGCGGCGAGTATTTTAACTAACAAGACTAAACTTTCCCTAGAAGGAGTTCCAGATTCAAAATCTTCAATTCAAGCAAGAAAATTGTCATCCAAGATAAATAAAATGATTGTCCTCCACAATTTTATTAATGATTCACCAACAAGGTTCCAAGGCTAAACAATTCTAACATTACCTCTGAAGCAACTCACTTCCAAAGCATGGCCAATTTTTAACACCTTAGATTATTCCCTTAGCTATCCAAAAAAAAAAAATTACCCATTTGAGTTTAAAAAAAAGAAAATATGGAGGGGGCATAGAGGACAAACCAAGTTATATGTGGTACAATTTTCAAATCTTAACTCATTGCAGGTTCAAATTTATGCTCATTAGTTTCACCCTGGCAATGATCAGAAATCATTTGATCATGCATCTCTACCTATCTCTCTATGCCCCTGGCGGCGAGGATTTTAACTAACGAGACTAAACTTTCCCTAGAAGGAGTTCCAAATTCAGAATCTTCAATTCAAATAGGAAAATTGTCATCCAAGATAAATAAAATGATTCTCCTCCACAATTTTATTGATGATTCACCAACAAGGTTCCAAGGCTAAACAATTCTAACATTACCTCTGAAGCAACTCACTTCCAAAGCATGGCCAATTTTTAACACCTTATATTATTTCCTTAGCTATCAGCCTATGATTTTTAGTAAAAATATTGTCTTTAGAAGTGGAGAAAATTTGCCACTATAAACTACTTTCTAACAGCTCAAATGTGGAATCATGATCAAAATTGGGCCAACTGACATATGAAAAAATATACTTCTTTCTAAGAAGAAAGTTGCAGCATTTAAGAAGAAAAGACAAATTTTCTCATATTCCAACTTAAAGACAAAAGGTACAAGCATGCAATTGCAAATTTACTCTCCTCCAAAAGCAACAGTTGTTGTCGAGGACATTGCCACGTCATGGCTCTTGTTATTTAGTGGAGTGGGTGTTGGTGAAAATAGTAATAATACTCATTCATATTGTAATTTTTCTACTTGTTTTCAATTGAATTTTCTTCACATAAAGATGTTATATAGTTTTACCTTATTTCATGGTTTTTAAATTATATTTCCAACTTTTACTCTTATATCTTCTTTGAATTTGATCTATATCAATCTTTTAAGTTTCTAAGCTAATTGAGATGAGAACTCGCTAAACACATTATATAACTTTGGAGAGAAAAATAAATAAATTAAAAGTTTATTAAAAAAATTAAAAATAATAAATAAAGTAAATATAAAATATTTAATAAAGTTTTGGGATATTCATTATGTTGTGTTTTGGATCTAAAACTACAACACGAAAAATATTTAGAAACCTTGATATAATATTTAATTATTGTAAAAATATTTATAATTAGAAAATATAATTTTTTTATTTTTTTAACAAAAACGGTTATATTTAATTGAAGGGAAATCGGTTGGGCCAAAGCCTAATCAACCCAAGTTACAAATTAAGTCTGTTCGCTTTTTCTGAGATACATTTTGTCTTAAACATTCAAAGTTGGAGACTAAGATACACCCATACTAAGGAATTGAAACCCATGCGGGTGCTTCGTCATTCTTGATAAACTCTCCTTGAGCCAAGAGACAGCCCATGTTTGCCCTTGCATCTGCTTCCTTGTTCGAACTACAGAGAATATGAAAGAAGGATGTGGAGTTCAATCTTTGCAACACTTTTTGTATCCTCTGCAAGGTCTTGTTTAGTGCCAGGTTGTTGAAGTGGTCTTCTGAGTTTAAGACTTTTATCAATATTTCCGAGTCTCCAAATATCTGAATGCCTTTTCCACCATTCCCCTAGACAAGTTGGAAAGCTTTGAGCAGGCCAAGAATTTATGCCTGATTGTTAGAGTTATGTCCTAAACCGCAACTGAAGTTGTCTTTACTGACCCTATCTGATGCATAGATTACTCGCCCTGCTCTTGCGATCCCTAGATTTCCTTTGGAGGCTCCATCGAAGAATATCGTAAATTTGTCATGCACCTTCCACCATTTTTGGAAATCTATGTCTGGAATCCGAAGTCGCCACTCTAGATTGGTGAAGGTTCGAGAAACTATATTTTTATTTCTGTCACACCACAAGGGAGAGTCGATCCATCTTGTCTCTTCATGGAAAAGTGAGGTATCCAACATACGAGAGCGGCTTTCCGCAGTCTCTAATAATAATGCTTTTTCTTTGGCTGCCACGACTATGGTAAAGAGATTATTATTTTGGAAGACCCTTTCATTCCTATCCAACCAAACTTTCCAGCAGACATATTTTGGAATGGCAAGCCAGATTTTATTCCACTGATTGTGTGAGGATACACTCTTTCTAGGAGTAAAATAAGCTAGCCACGGTGAAAGCTTGTGTCCATACTTCTTGAGTGAAGGGACAATCCATGAACATGTGTTCCAGCTTTTCTTGATCCGAGCAGCATAGAGGAGATCTGTGCAGCCCAATAATTCCACACTTTGCTAATTTTTCTCCTTTCAGCACTCTTCTATGCATTAGAACACAACAGAAGAAATTAATTTTTGGGAGGCCGAAGGGGTCCCATACCTGTTTCCACACAGAGACAGAAAGGATTGGAGTGTGATGAGCTTGGAGAGTAGCAAAACCATGTGCTGTTGTGTATCCTCCTACCTTCTTGCATCCTCATGAACCCGAGACCGCTGCAAGGAGGTAGCTCTATTGAGCTTGTAAATGAAACAGAGGTTGGGGGAGTGATCAGGCTTTCCAATTCCCATCAGGATACAAATAGTAATGTTTGATAGCTTTTGTATAGGCCATTGAGTGAGCCAGAATCACAACCCATTGAGATCCACTATGGTATTGAGGGGTGGTTGTCCCATTATTCTTTCTTCCCACAATAGCATTTTCATCCCATTCCCAGGGATTCAGTACATGTGAGCTTTGAAGAATTACCACCCCCGATTACATAGTTTCCATAGCGAGGTTCCTTTGGTTGGTTACCTGTTGATCTCGATTTTGTCATCATTTTTGGTTGATTATTTGCTCTGCCGACATTACCTTTTGTCACTTTTTGGCATATTTCTTGCCATTTGGACCATAAATTAAACATAGGTATGAATGTAATTGAATACTATACAAGTTTTGGTTAAATTTCATTATTTCGTGGTTTTATTTACAATTATGTGACATTTGCAAATGTGCTTGGTATATAGATTTGTTTTGTAGACTATGGTTTTTAAACGGACCCCCAATTAGACACACATTCGTGCCAAGCACGCACATTTGCATCCAAATCATCCTACAGCCCTCCGATCAACCCGTGGCTTGTTCAGTTGGAATATTCTGGGGAGTTAAAAGCAAAGAACAGTTTCATGGTTTTGTTGGCCACGCATTCCCTTGGTATGAGAGTCCTTGCTCTAGAATATTTGAGCTCCCGTTCACTCAGCCCAACACCACATCATCCACCCACGTCAACAAAGATCAACGCACTAGTTGTGCACACGAGGAGAACCGACGCCCAAAGGATTAGGAAGACGGCTTGTGTGTTGTCATAATTTGTTATACAGTCGTTTGTTTAGCAGTTAAGACTACCTATCTTTAGAGCGGTCAACCACTGAAAGGTTCGACCTACTCCTCCATTGTAAAATCTATATAAATGATGTCTCACGATGAGAGTAGGCTAGTAGTCGTCATTGGCATAGAAACTCTATAAACTCTGCTCCAGTTTAATAAAATTCTATTTTCAGCTGTGAATATATGTCTTTGTTTTCGTGAGTGATTAATTGATCTAAGCGCAGCCCCTGATTGCTGAGAAGGGCCCCTCAACAACCATAGGTATTCCATTTATATATTTTTGTTACTTCCTTTTGCAGATAAGTAGTTTTCGTTTCCAGCTTCTGTATGTAATTCGATTTCTTGTAGTTGATGTTACCTTGTCACCTGTAACGTGTATTGTATGTTGTTAATTTAATTTATGTGTTTATGTTAACATAGTTTATATTTCTAGAATTGAAAGTGACCGATCGTGCATAGTTATTTACAGTCTTTCTTCCAGTTTGTTCTCTAATTTCATATTTGCAATTAGCTAGAGTTTAACCAGTTTAATGCTTCAGGTTTAGCTCATAGTTAGGTTCAATTATGTCGATTCTCCTATAGTTGTAGATTAATTGCATTTAGCTTTTAATTTGTTTTATTATACAATAGGAAATGACTTCTCTTCTTAGAGGTAGATTAGCATAAGTGCTCTTATGTTATTTCAATTGCTAAATAGCTTAGTTACTGTCTTTTTCTACACTATAGCCTCATATGCATAAGCCACCTGGTGTTAGGATCATTTAGGTTGTTTATTTCATCATTTACATTATTTTTCGCCATCTGAACTGTCATTCTGTACTGTCATCCGAACTCTCGTTCGGACTTTAATATTTCTTGTTTTGTGTTATACTTGTTTAAAGTTCAGCTTTCCTAGTTTTCAAATTTTGTTATTTTCTGTATTCAACCAGTAGTCATATATAATTAGGACCTTATTTCAAACCATATAAAGTATCCATTAGGCTTCATGATGATTCTTATCTTTTGTTCCTTTTTGCTTTAGTTTGATTTTGAGTTGTGTTTCTTTTGTCACTGATCTCTTAATTGATTACTGCTTTAGAACTTGTCAATTGCATTTCTAGTTTGATTTACTTCATTCTCATTTAGATTGGTTTTAGAATTAAACTTGTTAAGTTTATTCTCTAAAAGTACATTAGTTCTTTATGATTTGATGATCATTTCTATCATAGGATCTGTCCTCCTTATTCTGTAATTACTGAAAATATTCATAGAATAGGGTTTGATTCAGAAATAAAATGTCTTTATCAAGTTTTCTACTTGCTTCTAGATTATATTTATTTCCTTAAATTTATTTCATGCTTTACCTATCTAGAATAGTATACCTCCAACTTCAAGGTAATCATTAGAGTAGTCTTGTTTCTTGATTAATAGATCAGTTATTAATAACACCTCTTTTCAACTAGAGTCATTTGCTTATGGATAGAGATTAAATCACAATGTTTACTATCACTTGTAATTGGACACTCTTTAGTTTACACCTCTTTGTAGAAGTTAAATTAGACTTAATTCCGTCCAGTTTCCTGATTTCTTTTGAAATTCATTTTGACACCCCTTCTCCAATTCCTGTCACATTGAACGCATATCCTCGGAATCCTCAAGGAGAATGGAACTAGATAATTTAGTTTAGTTATTGTGTCTTGGTTAAATGAATGTATAGTTTAATTATTGAATTTCTTAAATATATTAAGTAGCTATAATCTTGCGTTAGATAATATAATCTCTTGGTTCCATATAGTTAGAGCTCTGAATTTGTTTATAGCCTTTCTAATTCCTAGAATAGAAGCTAAATAAATAATAGATTTCCTATAAAGAGTTTTTTATTCTCGATCAAGTCTTGTTTCTTAGATTAGTATTATATATATCCTTTTCAGTTATTGTTTATAGAGTAGAGTAGTATAGATTAATACTGCTCTGATCTATTGAAAGTTGAATTAACTTAGTAGTTGGATTTCTGAGGTTTGACTTAGTTTTTCATTTTGAAAGATCTTTCGATCTTTTCTTTGTTAAAATATTTCTACGACACCCCAGTTACCATTCTACCTTAACATATATTTTGTGTCAACTCCAAGTTTACAAACCGCGGTCGATAATTAAATATTTGGTGATTCATTAAGACAATATAACACCCAACATTTTTGGCGTTGTTCTGGGGAGTTGTTATGTAAGGTAGAATAGGTAGAATTCCCTTATTAATTTTAGTAATAGGCTGGTGGCGAGGGAGCAGTAAGATGAGAGGTACCTGTGCATCCGTTATAACAGGCACCCCCAAATCCAGTAGTAATAATAGTATTATAGGTTTTCATTTAAATTATCTTTTCATGAACAGACCTAGAGATTTGAAGGGTAGATACATTATAACTAGTTCTCATTTAAAATTCCTACTAACCTTTATAGGGGGCGTAACACCCCAACCACTAACTCGGTGGAAATGTATCGAAAGACACATGTAGGATGTACTTCTTCTTGGAAACCTAAAGGAGGAGCCATAAAAGGTAGAGAAGCCATGGCAGGAAGTTCTAAAGACCCCATTCCTGAAGAAGTTCAAGAGGGTCATCCATTGGAAACCCTTAACCCTCCACTGGTACCAAAACCTAACGATACAATGTTTTCACTAGTATGGGGATCTGAACTTCGTCAATTTCATTGATCCTACTCAGGTAAACGCTCTCTTTGGCAATTCAATAAATACAGTTGCATATTGAGACATCTACAGTAGAACCTACCCTCCCTGTAGAACCTAATAAAGACACGGTTGACAACTTCTCTTATCGGAGGCATATCTCCCCTGAAAAAGAACGTTGGGATGGCCCATTATCACCTCGGAAGGAACCTCCTAGATACACTCTCTTTAAAAATTGAATCTACATGGAGAGACGGGGATAAAATGAAGATCATGACGAGGTTAGAAATGACGAAGAAGAAGTATAAAATCGACCTAAGGCTACCTTTGGGTTTCCTATCCTAGACACTGCACAGGATGTAAATATGAAGAACATCCCTCCTTCCTCATTACCTACTTTCTATGGGAAAAGTAATGAAGACCTGGACAAATTTTTGTTTGAGTTTGACATTCTTTGTAGAAGCTATAACTATCTACAAGATGCTCACAAACTAAAAAATTTCCCTGCTACACTAAAAGATTATGCTTTAAGATGGTTAATGGGATTAGGAGAATATAGTATTAGAACATGGGAAGATATGAAAACCACATTTTTGTGGAAATATCTAGAGTATTGCAAACCTAGAGACTCTCGAAACGATATTTTCAAGATACAACAACTCGAAGAAGAGAGCTTAGAATATTATCTCGAAATGTTTATTTATACATTACACAAGTCTAAATATAATGACCTTTGAGAAGATGCAGTACGGACACTCTTCCTTAAAGGGATCTTATAAGACCTGGTAGAAAACCTTAACCTCATGGCATCTGGCGATGTCTCTCACAAACCCTTTGCACAAATCGGTGAGATGTGTAGAAATTACTCTAGAAGTAGGGGGAAGGTTGGGAGAAATCTTCGGGAACCCTACAATAGAAATCGAAAAGGAAACACCTCTAGTTCTGGAGGAGTCCCAAGGATAGAATTAGGAAACCTATTGGAAAACTTCAAAACTGATATTTTAACAGCAATGGGCTCTCAACTAGATGCTTTACAAGCCAAAAAGAGGCAAGAGGAAGAGTGTGCAGCTATGAGCATTTTCTATCCAAGATGTAGGACTAAGAATCCTCAACGGGAATGCCCATTGAACAATATCTCTGTATGTCACATTTGCACGGATGATCATACAAAAGAAAATTCCCCATCGTTTCCTGGGTTACAAGCCATATATGAGAGTGGAGATGTTATTGAAACATTTAGGAGGACTCCTTGGTAGCCTAGAGACCAACCAACATATCAGAATCTATCACCACAACCCCCACCCTATTATCATCTCTACCAAAAACCTCAACAATGGAACACTTCAAGTTGGAAGAACTGGCCATCCCATTACCCTCCTCCTCCTCCTCATTTTACTCAACATCAGTATTGGCCATATGGATGGAGGGGACAAGCATATCCCTAGTCACCACATGTCTCCGTACCTAATCATCCTTATCCTTAGTACCCACCCAATATCCAGTAATTTTTGCCTGGGTTTGTGCCTCCATTTCCCCTTATTGCACAACAACCTCATCATTTCCATAATACAAACCCCCCACAACCTACATTATTACCCACACAACTGATACCTAACCCAAACAATAATCCAACTCAATCTCTCAATAGCATTGAGTTGCAAATTCTTCCATCCTATGTTATTTTGATTGTACCTGTGCATGAGATCCAATTACGATCTAGAAGAGTTGTGAATGACAAACCCAAGTCATTAGTCATCATTCGTGAGGAGAATGAAGAAGAAGAAGACCCAAATGAAGTCATGAATCATGCCATTTTATAGGATGAGGATATTTCAAATATACCAGTACATACCTGTCCTCAGCAAGAACCAACTCAGGAACAAAGAATCCCTCCATTTTCGGAATGACTAGCAATAGAAAAACCTGTGATTTGTCCCGAGTACGACGTTCTAAATGAACTAAAAAATATCTGTGTCAAAATTCCTCTATTACAGGATATTAAGGATATACCAATTTACATCAAGGTAATAAAGGAACTGTGTATTAAACGCCCAGGTAAGAAACAGAAAGACCCCCCCACATTTCATGTTATAGGAGAGATGTTTGAGTGTATGACAGACCAGTCCAGAGTTGCAAAATATATAAATCCAGGGAGTTTAGTAGTAACTGTTATTGTAAATAATATTTCCATAGAAAATACACTTATCGATCTAGGATCTGTTATTAATATGATGACTACCACAGTTTTAGAAGTTTTACAGTTGGGACAGTTTCTCTAACCTACCCTTTCAATCCTAGAACTAGCAGACCATACCACGGTAAAACCTATTGGAGTGTTGGATGATATTATTGTGTCGGTGGCTTCATGGGAATACCCCATTGACTTTATGGTTGTAGAATCAAAGTATCATTCTAAAGGACATCCTATTATCCTGGGGAGACCATGGCTAGCCACTGCTAATGCCTTTATAGGATGTAGGGATGGGGAGATGACCATTTCAAATGGGTTGTCTATGCAAAGACTTGTTTTATACCCCCCAGCAAAACCAGTAACTGAAAACTTGTAGTGGTTAGATTGTTCTTTTGGGGATGAGGATTTTGAAGACCTTTCCCTTCCTAGTGATTACTCATGGGAACTTCAGGAGCAGACTACTAAGAATATGTTAAACCAATTTGTTTCTTCAACAACTTGTATAGATTTTCCTCATTTTTTCTCAATTTGATCAAAATTTTGGAGATGAGTTTCATGAAAATTTGGCCCTCTCAACATTTGTGGATACACCATGTGTTTTTGCAATTTAGGAACATACAGGGTCTTATACCATACCTTGTGAAGTCGGACCTGGAAAATTTCTATACATAAACGCAGGGTTAAGCGAAAACCAACAAGATAAGTTGCTCAACTTTCTTAGAACTCAAGCTAGAGCATTTGCATGGGAGTACACTGATATGAAGGGTATACACCCTGACACTTGTATTCACCATATTTACATGGATGCGATTATATCCCCTATAAGATAGCCTCAGAGGAGGATGAATTCTGCTTTGAAAGGCATAGTTAAAGAGGAATTAAAAAAAACTTCTCAATGTTGGTTTCATCTACACAATTTCAGACAGTAAATGGGTGTCTCCTCTAGTGGTAGTCCCAAAGAAAGTCACAGGGAAATGGCATATTTGTGTTGACTTCTGGTAACTGAATAAGGCTACACTTAAGGACTATTTTCCCTTGCCCTTTATCAACCAAGTGCTAGATACCCTGTCCGACAAACAATACTTTTATTTTCTCGACGGGTATAGCGGATACAATCAGATATTGATAGCACCTAAGGATCAGGATAAAACTACTTTACTTGCCCCTGGGGGACATATGCCTATAGATTTTTTTCCATTTGGCCTATGTAATATACCTGCCACTTTTCAGCGAGCAGTCTTGGGATTTTTTGTTGATCGAATACATGAATTCATAGAAGTGTACATGAATGATTTTACAGCCTATGGTAATACCTCTCAGGGGGCTCTTGATAATCTTGAAAAGGTCTTGATCTGATGTCAAGAGACAAACCTAGCCCTTAGCCATGAAAAATGTAAAATGTTATTAACAGAAGGTATAGTCTTGGGGCATCATGTCTCTTCACATGGATCAAGGTAGACCCTGCTAAAATATAAGTAATTGTTAATCTTCCCTCTCCAAAAAATCAAAAGGAGGTAAGGAGCTTTCTTGGCCATGCAGGATACTACCAATGTTTTATTGAAAATTGTACTAAAATAATTGCACCAATGTTTAAGCTGCTTACGAAGGATGTAGAATTCCAATGGATTGAATCCTGTCAAAGTGATTTTGAGGTCTTAAAGGCTAAGTTATCAATGGCACCAATACTTAGGGGTCCTGGTTGGTCCCTTCCTTTCCATATATCCATTGATGCTTCTGACATGGCCATAGGAGGGGTCCTAGGTCAAAAGGAATGCCAAGCATCTCATACCATCTACTTTGTTAGCAAAAGTTTGACTCCTGCCGAACTAAATTACACTGTCACTAAAAAGGATTTTTTGGTAGTAGTCTATGCTATCAACAAGTTTCGCCATTAAATTACAGGATATGAAGTTTTTGTGCATACGAACCACTCTGCCATTAGATTCTTAATGAATAAACCAATTACCAATAGTAGGGTGACCCGGTGGCTTCTTCTATTACAAGAGTTTAACATCACCATCGTTGATCG
This sequence comes from Pseudotsuga menziesii, assembly GCA_001517045.1. NCBI lineage: Eukaryota > Viridiplantae > Streptophyta > Pinopsida > Pinales > Pinaceae > Pseudotsuga > Pseudotsuga menziesii. Next base: position 133,676 of record LPNX010229839.1, read on the forward strand.
ACCTAGTAGAGAGAGTTTAGTAGAAGATCTCCTCTCTCGCATCCAACATGATGAAGGTGCTAAACCCATTGATGACACTTTCCTTGACGAACATCTATTTGATGTGTATGTTCAAACTCCTTGGTTTGCAAACATCGCTAATTATTTAGCAACTGGGAAGTTACCAAACCACTTTTCCCCACACAAGAAACTTTGAATTATAGTCCAGAGTTCTAACTACTCTTGGGTTGATAATAACCTTTTTCGTACTGGCCCAGATCTTATTATTAAATGATGCGTACGAGAGGACGAGATGACAGAAATCCTCCATGCATGCCATGATGGGCCATGTGGGGGACACTTTTCTGACAAGCGGATAGCATACAAAGTGTTGCATTCTAGGTATTACTCACCAAGCATTTTTAAGGATGATGCCAGGTATGTTAAAGGATGTGACATTTTCCAAAGAATGGGTAGACCTACATCATCTGGTGAGATGCCCTTACAGCCTCAGGTCATGATTGAACCTTTTGAGAAATGGGCTCTTGATTTTGTAGGATCAATCCCTCCCATGTCCCGCAAAAACAATTATATCCTGGTTTGCACGTACTATGTCACCAAATGGGTAGAATCTAAAGCTTTGTTTCAAGCCACAGAGAAATCTCTGGTAGAATTTATATATGAAGAAATATTTACTTGGTTTGGTGTGCCTAGGGAAATTGTCACTGGCCAAGGTTCTCAATTCACTTCCAGATTGATGAAAGAGCTTACCACGAAGTATGGCATCAGACATTGCAAGTCCTCGCCTTACCACCCATAGGCTAATGGCCAGGTAGAGTCAACCAATAAGGTATTGGAAGCTATCTTAACCAAAACCATTCAATTACATCATAAGGACTGGGCATATAGACTCCCAGAGGCCTTATGGGCCTATAGAATAACATGGATAAACACTACTAGACATACACCCTATGAGCTAGTATATGGGAAACAAGTCCTTTTACCTATTGAATTCCAAGTTAATACTTTTCGTATGGCTGTACAATTAGGCATGGATTTGGAAGAGGCACAGAAACAGTAGGTTTTACAAATTAATGAGTTAGATGAGATTAGACAAGATGCACTCCAAAGAACAATGTTAATACAAAATCAACGAAAAAAATGGCATGGTAAATTTACTAAACAAAAGCAGTTTAACACTGGGGATTAGGCATTACTATTCGACTTAAGGTATAAAATTTCAAAGGAAAATTAACTACCTATTGGATGGGTCCATATGAGGTAGTTACAGCCTTCGATAATGGGTCAGTGGAAATTAAGACAATTGATGGTTCGCAAACTTTCTTTGTCGTAAATGGACATAGACTTAGACTTTACCATCAACCAATATCTAAACAATATTTTGTGCAAAATGTCTTACAACAAAAGGAGATGGAGCTGGTTTAAGAGGAAGTCATTCCTCCTCCTCCTGATTCTTAAATTATTTTGGGTTGTCTTCATGTATATATGTAAATATATCTTTGTTTCTTCAAATAAATAAAATTCATTTGTAACAAGATGACTGCATTTATACACGGAATTCAGTTTTATAATCAGCTTATGGAATTTTGTTAAATAAAACAGGAAGACTCTTTTCCTTTTCCTAATCTTGATGAATTTTATATGACTTTTTCTCTGTACATATGTTTTTGTTGGGAATAAATTTGAAATCATCTAACAAGTGGTTTTGCAGTTTGATTACAAGAACCTTATCTCTATAATCATCCCATGAAATATTTCTTGGAAAGGGAAGTGCTCTAAGAACTCATAATACATTATAACTTCTTCTCTTTTATTGAAAACGAAAATATATAATGAAAATTAAAGTGTTCTTTATATTATTCCTACCCAGTTTCTTCTATGATTCCTTATGCTTTATGGTATTTGATTCAGACATGCACATTTCTGATTTATCATTAGAACAGTTGCTTAAGACCTACTCTAATCATCATGGTTTTAAAATTTCTATATTACACCTATGGACTACTAGTTCATCCTAGACTCATTATCAACACTTGTCTCTTAAGCATTTTTTTGGAGGTAACCCCGGAGTAAGTGAAATTTCTACTTGTGGGAAACATTACTGATCTTTTATGAAGAAGATAAACTGAGGTCAAGGAACAGCTTTAAGTTATTCTCTTTTGACAAGATCTATAATTTAGGCTATTAAAATATGTGTGTGTGTGTGTGTGTGTGTGTGTAGTTACTCATAAGGTTCGCTCTAATTTTTTTTTTGAATTATGTGTTTAGTAGGCTTAACACACTCTAGTACCAACCGGCTTCCACATACTAAAATCATTATACAAAGCAAACCCGCCGTGGTATTGAACAGGCTCGTTGGTAGCGGGTCCATGCTAAGTAAACATCTTAAACAATGAATCTCGGTAAATGCAAGTAAACCTGTCGGGGTACTAAACAGGCTCGCTGGCAGCGGGGCTATGCTTGCATGGTACCAAGATAAACCCACCAGGGTACTAAACAGGCCTGCTAGCAGCGGGGCAATATCGGGTAAAGGAGATCTGGTTAATGCGTTACTATACACATGACTCATCTGAAAAAACCTGAGTATATAAAATACATTTTTCGGCCAATTATTTATACTGTCATTATAGAATGGTTGTAAGTTGGGCTTGGACCCTATCATCTAATTCAAATAATACCTAGGATATGATTATCCTAGAAATGGAACCCATAACTATGGAAATCTCACAAACTCATGGGTGAACTTTCTCTATATTCTTTGGATGACCAGAGATCTTTTAAATGAGTCAAAGATGACTGGTTTCTCCTATGGCATTTTTCCCATCAGTTATACTACCATTATTCATATGGTCTTTCTAAGTACTATTATTTTTTTTTATGAAAGTACATATATGAATCATCTCCATTTACTATAGTAGTGTTTCTTTTTTCTTACGAAAATGATAACAGCATTTTAGAATTATTTGTTAAACTATTTGGAACTCAATCAGTTTTTCTTTGATGGCTTGAGGACAGAATTGTCTTTACTTTATGATTATTTATGAAAAGATTCAATTATATATGACAAAATTATAGGTGTTTTCAGGATAATGCAAGTAGCGGAAGAGTGTGCTAATCCTTGATGAATAAAGAAGAGCATAACTAAGGTTCAATAAAGCTGGTTACATCATTCGGTTGTGTGCTGGCATCCCAAAAAAATTATTGCATAATTAGCAGCAGTCAGATCCAACAAAGTGCATTTTGTACAGAGGGTCCATATGGAGGATCATAGGAAAGGTCGAATGTTGGTCCGAATGGATTTCCAAATGATAATCTGAAGGAAATCGTAACATTGTAGCAGCATGATTAGATATGTTAAGGTGTTAATTTCTCTTGGTTTTAATTATGGGCAATTAGTTTAATCCACTAAACCATACCCATGACTATTAGGTCTCATTCTTATGCTCACAAAAACATTATGATTTCATTAGGACTCACCTCGACCTCACCCGACGAATTGTTTAACCCCATGTTGATATGATATGATTTCAGGATCTTTTCGACCATTATTACCCTTACCCTCTCATCAAGTCATATGCGGAAATCGCTAGGTGTTCTATCATTATATTAATTAAAGTCAATATGGTTTTTAAATGCATTTTATGAATTACGTAATGAATAATTCATTCAACCTGTCTAAATTTTACTTTGGACATGGTTGAATCATTCATAACCATACAAAATAATTATTAGGGCACACAATTCAAAGTACTGAACCATAGTGCGATTGCTCAAACGTGTGAAACCACAATCTCACGATCGTTCATATGCTTAAGAAGATTGTGTTTTAAACTCACGATCCTTACCCTCATCCTTACTTACCTTCCTCTTCGCAGAGCCATCCAGATTGCACTCCTTTGTATCCTTTGCAACCCCCCCTGCACTTTTACTCCTACTTAAACAATGCCTAACCGCCTCGAGCCTAAGAGTTACCAGGACTTGTTTCGGATTCCGGAGTTCCAATAATGTCAGGAGATCTTATTTCAAGCGGGGTGGAAACCGTTTCTCCACCTTTTGCAGGGATACGATGAGGAAATTTCATCGTTATTTGCAAAAGGGTTCAATGGTAAGGTGGCCAAGGTTGGCTACCTCACCTTTCCAATGACCGAAGAGACCATTGCAATAGCTACCAAGCTCCCCAGAGAAGGTACCTGTTGGCACAAACATTTGTTTCTCCCTCGGTCATCTCATGAGTTTTCTCTCAAGCTGAATTATCAGCATGTTGTGGGTATGAAAGGGTTTCACAAAGAATGGGTCAAGTTGGAGTACCTTAATCCTTTGGCCGTTATCATTCGCCTCATAACTTGCAAAGGTAATTTTACTGTGTTTAAAGCTTGCCATTTCTGATTATTGGCACATTTTGTCAACCAACAGTTTCTTAATTTTCCATTCTATTCCTTTAAGAGATTGGAAAAGATGTCGAACCAAGCCAGGAAAAATATGGTCAATCCTATGGGTAGTCTATACCACCATAGTCTTATCAAGCTCCTAATCATGCATCAATTGAAGGATAGGAACTAGACCTATAAAAATTTGTATTTAAGGTCTTGAACACTCATTTAAATGCATGAAAGTGTCCACAGCACACTTGTGGTCATGAACCTAGTCAGACCCCTCCCAAAGAAAAGAAAACCACTAAAGTAGTGCATATTGATGAAGATACTTAAGAAGCGATTCCGCATGGCCATTCACCCACCTTTGTCGACCATGTGGCCACTGAATTTCTACCTTTTTCGCAAGTTTGAACCGAGAATAAGAAGGCGAATCTCGTTCAGACCACTGTTCAACCTACCCCTCAGTCTGATCATCCATATAGTGTGGTCGAGCTGGATGAACCTGTTTCTAACTCGTCCTTGTTTACACTGGCTAGCATCTCAGCCGATTTGCTCAAAGCCTTTTCTCTTGAGCCCACTCCTCCATCTACTCAAGGAACGATTCCTAACGAACAAGTCCCTTCTATTGATCTTGAAACACCATTCATAGAATTGGGTCCTCCTAAAGATTCCAAGTGCCCTGCATAGCCATTTAATATGAATCAACTGACAATAGATCGACCAACTCAAGATAGTAGCACAGTTGACAAGCCAAAATAAAAGATATGTCGAGATGATTGTTGATCTTCGTCAGGAAAACAATGATCTACGTCTTCAAGTTAAGGCTGTTGAAGAGCTCAATAAGGCCATAACCTCTTCATGTGACTCTCGTCAGGAGAGGCACAAAGTTTTGAAGTTGAAATTTAAAACTATCGTTTCCTCTACTAAGGCGAAGGCAGCTGCTACCGTAGCTCAACCTTATTCCTAACTTCCTCTTTTTGCTCAATGGGACCTAGCATCTCTCCGGTTTGGGGGAGTGTTGATTCTAATTTTGTCATCATTTTTGGTTGATTATTTGCTATGTTGATATTACCTTTTCTCACTTTTTGGCATATTTCTTGCCATTCAGACCATAAATTAAACACAGGTATGAATGTAATTGAATATTATACAAGTTTTGGTTAAATTTCATTATTTCATGGTTTTATTTACAATTACGTGACATTTGCAAACATTCTTGGTATATAGATTTGTTTTGCAGGCTATGGTTTTTAAACAAGCCCCCAGTTAGACATGCATTCGTGCCAAACACACACAGTTGCATCTAGAACGTCCTACAGCCCTCCGATCAACCCGCGGCTTGGTTAGTTGGAATATTCTGGGGAGTTAAAAGCAAAGAACAGTTTCATGTTTCTATTGGCCATGCATTTCCTTGGTACGAGAGTCCTTGCTCTAGAATATTCGAGCTCATGTTCGCTCAGCCTGACACCACATCATCTACCCACATCAACAAAGATCAACAAAGCTAGTTGCGTGCGCAAGGAGAACCGACACCCAAAAGATTAGGAAGACATCCTTTGTGTTGTCGTAATTTCTTATACAGTTGTTTGTTTAGTAGTTAACACTACCTATCTTTAGAGTGGTCGACCACTAAAAAGGTTGACCTGCTCCTCTATTGTAAAATCTATATAAACGATGTCTCATGATGAGAGTAGGCTAGTAGTCGACGTTGGCATAGAAACTCTGTAAACTCTTTTCCAGTTTAATAAAAAAAAAAATTTCAGCTGTGGATATATGTCTTTGTTTTCCTGAGTGATTGATTGATCTAAGCGCAACCCTTGATTGCAGAGAAGGGCCCCTCAACAACCAGAGGTCTTCCATTTGTATATTTTTGTTACTTCCTTTTGCAGATAAGTAGTTTTCATTTCTAGCTTCTGTATGTAATTCGATTTCCTGTAGTTGATGTTACCTATGTTAGGATTATTAATCCTCCCTTTTCCAATTTGGTCATATGTCTAAATCAAGAGTCATGTATAAATCAGGAGTCCGTCCAGTCTATTTTTAGTCACTATCACCATTGGGTCCACTTGGCCTAATTGGGGCACATGTTTCAGTTACTAAAGTGTGGGGAACACTAATTGAGGCCCACTACCACTGATTGCACTTGCATGCATCAGTTTAGGAGCCTCCTAGACCAATCCCTACAATTTAGGAGCCACTGGGAGTGCCGATACCAACCAAGGTCAGTTGAGTTGAGTTGGTGACTAGTTAAGCTCAGTTAGGAGTCGGTTACATTCAGTTCTAGTCTCTACATTCAGTTAGCGCCAGGTTTGCATGGGTGCATGCAGGAGGGGTGAATTTCTCACCTACCACAGTCAATTAGCCTTAGTCAACACTGAATTAGACACTTGAGTTATGTTTTAGAACTCCGATGAACTCCGATAATGATTTAGACAAGGTTAGTTAACTACTGAGTCCTTCGATAATGATTTAGACAAGGTCTTAGTTACCTGCAGTCAAGTAGAGTCTAATCAATTCAAATTTCCTCATGTGCATTCAAATTGCTTATGTCTATTTAGCCATTGTACTTCATTGTAATTATTATCTAATTACTTTTTTATTAATGAAAACATTCACAGCTGTAAGCCATTTTTTCACTGTTTCATTCTTCAATTGCTGAGTAAATTGTCTGATCTATCTTGTGAGTTGTGTGTTTTTCCACAGATCTATGTGCTCAATTTAATATGGTATCAAAGCCTCAGTGGACAAGGCACCTCTCCTCCTCAGATCTCCAGCTGGATCATTTTTTTTGAGCAATTTGCTCCATTCCTACTTTGCACCAAAAGCAGAAGGTTTACCACTTAATACACCAAGTTAAGGAATTGTTGATCAATATTGCTTGATCAATTATGTTGGGTGTGATGAAAACCTGAAATGTGCAGGTAGTTGACCTTACTTTGTATGTTTGATTGTGTGACAAGTTATCAACTCTTCTCACAGCATTCGCTACAAGCAACCCTTTCTTCTCACTGCATTCACTACAGTAGCTCAATCCTCCTTACTGCATCCAAAATGTCTCATTCAGTAGAGCCTCTCACTCCCTTCAACTATCACCAGTGGAAGGAAGACATGGAGGTACTGCTCCACACCAAGAAGCTCTTCAGACTCACAGAAGAAAAATAGGTAGTGTCAGTTTTAAATCATGACAAAGAAAAGTACTGGAATAGGCTTGATGAAGCTCATGGACACTTATTCTCCTCAGTTTCTTGAGATATTCGATTCCACATCCAAGGATTGAAGACTCCCAAGGAGATTTGGGATAAGCTTGCCTCCTTATTTGATAAGCAGGATGAGATGAGGGTCCATGAGCTAGAAAATGATCTGATCACTCTTAATCCATCCAACTTCAAATCACTTAATAAATTCTTCACAAAGTTCAAGAACCTGATATATCAATTGAAGCAATGCAAAGTGGAGAAGGATGAAGATCAACTCATCCTTGCCATTCTCACAAATCTCAGTGCAGACTACTCAGTCTTTGCATCAACCTTCCAAACAGTAATGCTCACCACTCCAAATTGGAAGATGCCCACTCTTGATGCCTTCATCCAATCTCTCACTTCTAAGAATGATAAATTGATCCAAATGGGGATCATTCGATCTCCCAAAGATCAAGCTCTGGTTGCAAGAGGAGATAAGGTAGCGAATGACAAAGGGAAGCAAAGAGATGAGTCTCCTGTTAAGAAAGAGCAGTCAAAGGACCCTTCAGGTCAGAACAGAAGCAAGAAGAATGGCAAATGCAAGGTCCTTTGCTCTTACTGTGGAAGGGGCTTTCATTCAGAAATCTCATGTATGAGAAGATAACTTGATGAAATGGCTCTTCTTTTCAAGAAACATAACATTTTTGCACCTACTAGCGCAAGGAAGGATGACTCTGAAGAAGAAGATGAAGAATACCAAAGGAAAGGCCATGCACTGAAGGATAACTGCTCATCAGCTCATGTCTTCCTCATTGATTCTGGAGCTTCCAATCATATGGCTGCATCCAGAGAATCATTTTCTTCTTTTCAGTCCTTTGATGGTTCTAATATTCAGATGGGCAATAACAGTAAAGTCAAAACAAAATGGAAGGGCTCTATCAAGATTGAACATGGAAGGTTCAAAGATGTGCTATTTGTTCCCTCCCTAGCTTCAAACTTGTTATCTGTCTACCAGATGACCCATACTGGATCTCCAAAGCAAGTGATATTTGGTCCTGACTCAGTGGAGATCACAGATATCTCTACTGGGAACATCATAGCGAAGGGTGTTGCAAATCATGCCTCAAAATCATATGAGTTCTCACATTTCATGCCTCCTTCAGAACCAGTGCACTCCCAGCAGCCACTTACAAGGGAAGGTAAAATCATTACATCAAGTTATTTTGCAGCTTCTACTAGTATTGCAGATCCATCTTTATCAGTTTATGAGATTGAGATTTAGGGTGATTCGGATCTAGATTCAGTCCCTACTTCCAAACTGGATGCTAGGAAGATGACTGCAAACCCACCTGACACTCAAAAAAGAAAGACCCTTACGCTATGCCATGCAATCTTACCTCCTTCAGAGAGATGCAATAGACTCCCTGTAAGATTCTATATGGAAAGGGCTCAATCTCAGTACATTTAGAAGAATAGATATGATCATACACCTCTTCATCTAGCAAGAGACAAAGGTTACATTCCTCCTTCCTTCCATCACCATTTTTGGATAAGAAGGAGAAGTCTACATGCCAGGCCCCAGAATACCTGTGCATAGCACACCATGCATGCTGCTTCGCTACCTCACAAATATGAAGATTGCAGCAACATATTTTCAAGTTTTTCAAACTTGAGACCTGATTCTACCTGCTTAGATAGAGGGGGGAATTTTTTACCATTTGGTTTTTTCCCTAGCTCCTTGTATTGAGCAGTTACTTTATTTACTTGATGTAATGGGTGATCTATGGTCTTAGTTACCAGTTCCCATAGATTGTCCAAGTTAGCATTTAGGGGGGGTGTTAGGATTATTAATCCTCCCTTGTCCAATTTGGTCATATGTCTAAATCAGGAGTTATGTCTAAATCGGTAGTCCATCCAGTCTATTTTTAGTCACTAGCACCATTGGGTCCACTTGGCCTAATCGGGGCACATGTTTCAGTTACTAAAGTGTGGGGAACACTAATTGAGTCCTACTACCACTGATTTCACTTGCATGCATCAGTTTAGAAGGCTCCTAGACCAATCCCTACAATTTAGGAGCCACTGGTAGTGTCGATACCAACCAAGGTCAGTTGAGTTGAGTTGGTGACTAGTCAAGCTTAGTTAGGAGTCAGTTACATTCAGTTCTAGTCCTCTACATTCAGTTAGAGCTAGTTTTGCATGCCTGCATGCAGGAGGGGCGCATTACTCACCTACCACAGTCAATTAGCCTTAGTCAACATTGAATTAGAAACTTGAGTTATGTTTTAGAACTCCTATGAACTCCAATAATGATTTAGACAAGGTCAGTTAACTACTGAGTCCTCCGATAATGATTTAGACAAGGTCTTAGTTACCTACAGTCACGTAGAGTCTAATCAATTTGAATTTCCTCATGTGGATTCAAATTGCTTGTGGCTATTTAGCCATTGTACTTCATTGTAATTATTATCTAATTACTTTTTTATTAATGAAAGCATTCACAACTGCAAGCCATTTTTGCACTGTTTCATTCTTCAATTGCTAAGTAAATTGTGTGATCTTTCTTGTGAGTTGTGTGTTTGTCCACATATCTATGTGCTCAATTTAATAACCTTGTCACCCGTAATGTGTATTGTCTGTTGTTAATTTAATTTGTGTGTTGCTGTTAACATAGTTTATATTTCCAGAATTTAAAATGACCGGTCGTGCATAGTTATTTACAGTCTTTCTTCCAATTTGTTCTCTAATTTCATATTTGCAATTAGCTATATTTTAACCACTTTAATGTTGCAGGTTTAGCTCATAGTTAGGTTCAATTTTGTTGATTCTCCTATAGCTGTAGATTAATTGCATTTATCTTTTAATTTGTTTTATTATACAATAGGAAATGACTTCTCTTCTTATAGGTAGATTATCATAAGTGCTCTTATGTTATTTCAATTGCTAAATAGCTTAGTTACTGCCTTTTTCTGCACTATAGCATCATATGCATAAGCCAACAATTGTTAGGATCATTTAGGTTGTTTATTTCATCATTTATATTTTTTTCGCTATCCGAACTGTAATTCAGACTATCGTCCTATACTGTCATCTGGACTTTCGTTCGGACTTTAATATTTCATGTTTTGTGTTATACTTGTTTAAAGTTCAGTTTTCCTAGTTTTCGAATTGTGTTATTTTCTGTAGTCAACCAGTAATCATATATAATTAGGACCTTATTTCAAACCATATAAAGTATCCATTACGCTTCATGATGACTCTTAGATTTTGTTTATTTTTGCTTTAGTTTGCTTTTGAGTTGTGTTTCTTTTGTCACTAATCTCTTAATTGATTACTGCTTTAGAACTTGTCAATTGCATTTCTAGTTTGATTTACTTCATTCTCATTTAGATTGGTTTTAGAATTAAACCTGTTAAATTTATTCTCTAAAAGTACATTAGTTCTTTATGATTTGATGATCATTTCTAGAATAGGATATGTCCTCCTTATTCTGTAATTACTGAAAATGTTCATAGAATAGGATTTGATTCAGAAATAAAATATATTTATTAAGTTTTCTACTTGCTTCTAGATTATATTTATTTCCTTAAATTTATTTCATGCTTTACCTATCTAGAATAGTTTACCTCCAACTTCAAGGTAATCATTAGAGTAGTCTTGTTTCTTGATTAAAAGATCAGTTATTAATAACACCTCTTTTCAACTAGAGTCATTTTCCTATGGATAGAGAATAAATCACAATGTTTACTATAACTTGTAATTGGACACTCTATAGTTTACACCTCTTAGTAGAAGTTAAATTAGACTTAACTCCGTTTAGTTTCCCAATTTCCTTTGAAAGTCATTTTGATACCCCTTATCGAGTTCCTATCACATTGAACGCATGTCCTCAGAATCCTCACAAAGAATGGAACTAGATAATTTAGCTTAGTTATTGTGTCTTGGTTAAATGAATGTATAGTTTAATTATTGAATTTCTTAAATATATTAAGTAGATATAATCTTTCCTTAGATAATATAATCTCTTGTTTCCATATAGTTAGAGTTCTGAATTTGTTTATAGCCTTTCTAATTCCTAGACTAGAAGCTAAATAAATAATAGATTTCCTATGAAGAGTCGTTTATTCTCGATCAAGTCTTGTTTCTTAGATTAGTATTGTATATATCCTTTTACGTTATTGTTTATAGAGTAGAGTAGTATAGATTAATACTGCTCTGATCTATTGAAAGTCTAATTAACTTAGTAGTTGGATTTCTGAAGTTTGACTCGGTTTTTCATTTTGAAATATCTTTAGATCTTTTCTTTGTTAAAATATTTCTACGATGCCCTGGGTACCCTTCTACCTTAGCATATATTTTGTGTCAACTCCAAGTTTACAAACCGCGGTCGATAATTAAATATTTGGTGATTCATTAAGAAAATAAAACACCCAACAATACCTTCAATCTTGTTGTTCAAGGAGAGACCATTCTGATATTTTTTATGAGAACTTGGCTTACATGGTGACTTCGATAGGTGAGGATCTTCCATAAGATATTTCCTCCCAAAGCTAAATTATCCAGTCCAGGATCTCTTACCTGGAATCCTCCTTCCGAAATTGGTCTTTTCATAATGTCCCAACTTACCAAGTGAAATTTGTTTTGGTTTCTTTTACCTCCTTGCCACAAAAAGTTTTGGATCAACTTGGCGACCTGCTCTGTGATCATCTTTGGTGACAAAATAAAAGACATCTGATAAATTAGAACAGAGGAGACTACTGATTTTATTAGTGTTAACTTCCCAGCATTGGTAAGCCACCGGCCACCCCAGGCTACGATTTTAGACTTGATTTTGCTGAGGACCTCATTCCATTGCGTGGCCTTGCCTTGTTGGTGCCCAATATTAAGGGCAGTTCAAGATACTTGATTTTTTCCCAAGAGACAAATCCCAAGAAGCCTAGGAAAAGGGAAATCTGAGAGATAATTTACTGGTCTACCTTCCAGCCATACACAACAATTTTTCTCTTATTGACAAGAACTCTAGAGACACTGCAGAAGCTATGGAAAATCTGATCTTACTTGTAGTATGGAGGAGTTCAGTGTAGATCTAGTGTTGATTCTCGAAAGAGATTTCGAGTTGGAACTTGTCTTCCTCCCACAGAGTTGCGATCCCTCCGGAGGTGCCTCTGGAACTTACTACTTTTCCAGCGTTTTTTTTACATTTCGATTTATTGAGCTATAGAAGGGTTTCCCCTTCAATTTTAGGCTCTTTAGGCATGAGAATATCAGGAGTTTCTTATTTCAGAAGGTTTTTTACATCTTCTGTGTTTAAAGGATTCCCCAAGCCTCAGCAGTTCCAAGAGACTAGCCACATTATTTACTGGCAGAGGGAGGAGCAGGTCCTCCCTTAGGAGGCATGGATCTAATGTTTTTGCTAATAGACATCTCAATCATGGACTTGTTCCCTTGCATTTTTTTCATCTCTGCTTCTTCTTTCCTAGCCTCCATGTGGTACTTTCTCCCTGTGTTTTTTGAGGGCCTATCGAAGGTCTCGTCTTTAGAGGAACCTAAGATCTCTAGTGACTTCTTCCTAGTCATTTCTGCATAGGAGGGGGAGATGAAATCTCCTATTGGAGATCTGATTTGCAGAGGGACTATATCTTCTTGGCTTTTATCTTCTGCAAGGTAAGTGGGTTGCTGCTCGGGCTCTTCTACCACTGAAGCTGGGGGTTCTTCTAGAGTACTGAGGGTTTCAAAGGGTTTTCCAGATATCTCAACTCTTGGGGGGGCTAGGCTCCCTTCTCCCTGGTGTTGTTCACTGGGAGGGGCGTCAATCCCCGAGGTTGACCCTTTTCCTTTAGATCTATTGTTCTCCTTGGATATGGTTGATTTCTACAGTTGGATCCATTAGTCACCCTTCGTTTTCTCGGCTTCCTCCTCTGCTTTTTTTTTGCATTGTCTAGTGAAGTGTCTGTAGTCATGGCAATTCCTGCATTTGAAAGGGATTTGCTTGTAGTCTAACTCTTGAATGTATGACCAGTCAGCCACTGAGCTTTATAGCTTCCGGGAGTCCTATTTCCATATCGACCTCTACACATATTCTCGCGTGAGAGAACTGGTCCTTTCTCTTTTCTTGATCTATATATTTTTCGATTTTATTGCCTATGGATTCTAAGGATTTTGGATTCCAACAATGCAGAGGAAGGTGTGGCAGGCTAACCCAAACTGGGACGGCCGATGGCACATCTTGTGTCGTATCAAAATTCAGAGTCCATTTTTTCAGATACAACCCCTGAGGGCCCATGAAATACGAGCCATTCCTAAAGATGAGATTCCTATCCTCTACATTGTCGAAAATGAATACGAAGAAGCCTTCTCCTACCAAGTGGCTTTTGATTCCTTCTTTAACTAAATAGCGCCAGTTCCTTTGCACCCATGCATCTACAACTTTAGGCGAGGGCCAGAGTCTCGTAAACTTCCCGATGAGGCCTCGCATAGCTAGATTCAAGGTAGATCTGCATGATTCTTCAATCGAAAGTGCGTGCATGGGGATGTTGTCCAGTATTTTGACAAACTTTTGTTGGAGATCGCTAGATGGGAATTTGTTGCATGCTGTGACTAGGTTTCTGAAGGCATCAATGTCAAGAGGAAGAGGGGCTAAGGAAGAGGGGCCTTGGGGCCCCCGCTTAGGGCCATGTTGCAGTGACCTTGATTTGATCATTGAATTCGCATGAGTAGTCGCCAACCTGCAAAAGATCAGAACGCGAGGGCACCAGACTACTTTTTTTATGGGATTTGTCTTAAAACATAAGATATATAAAAACATCATTAAAAAAATAAAACTTTAAAAATGAATAAAAATTCCTAAAATATCATGAGAGGAAAGGATTTACCAACTTTGTAAGTCTATGAGCTTCAAAGATGAATCTCACTATCTTTTCGAGTGCCCTGCGTACACCCACATTCAATCGTAATTTCATAATCTCTGATACAATTCTAATCTCCATGTTCTTCTAACTTGTCAAAACTATGGGGACTTATGAATGCTTATTTCTCATCTTTGTAATCATAGGAATCAAATTTTACAAAAATCCAAATAATTCCTTTTTTTCTTAATATCTGTTAAACCAAAAGGTTTAAGAGGACATTCATCTTCATCATCATTATCAAAAAAATAAAAAAAAAATAAAACAAAAACATAAATAAACTCTCTAATTCTTCTCTTCCCATCCTACCCAATTTATTCTCCTTTCTAACCCACATGACCCCTCCCCCTTTCGTTTTTTTTTTAATATTTTTTTTAATGTTTGATTTTAGTTTTAAGGTTTTTTAATTAATGTTTTATTTATTTATTAATGTTTGAGATGTTTAATTTTAATATATAGCATTTTTATTTATCTTTTTTTTAATGTCTTCCTTTGTTTTTAATTATTTCAATAATGCATATTATTATTATTATTATAAATTTTTGAATATATTTGAAGAAATAATTTATTTATTTTTGGAAAATTGGTTTTATTTTCAAAATTTTAGATGTTTTTTTAATTAATTTTGTCTATTTTTAAAATCATTTTACGGTGGTTTGTAAATAAATAAAATAAGATATATTTTTCTACATCACGGTTTCCATATGCTTGCAAATTTAACCTGATCGAAGAAAGTGGTGTTACCAGTAGCATATCTTTTCGATTTGAGAGCTGATTTTCGTATTTTCATTGCAACGACAAGCTATCAAGGTCGTGGTTTCAAACAAGTTGTAATTTTAGCCATGGAAAGAAAAATAGGGTGCCTCGTGATTATGGGTGATTCCATGAACACAAATTTAGGGTTTTCTTTGTAGTGACACCAGTCTATAAGGACAGGGATTCAAACAATATGTAATTTTATCCTTGAATAAAAATTAGCGTGATTCTAAGATAATCATTTTTTGATTCAAGAGCCAATTTACAGTTTTGATTGTTGTTATTACTCAGAATTTACCCTTTGGTTGTGGAAGGTTGGTTCCAAGGTAACCTTACAAACCAACCTTTAGGAGGAAAGTTGGCTTCTTTCCTACCAGAGAGGGATCTCTTAACAAATAAATGCAATGGCCAAGGATATTCTTAAAGAAACAAGTTTTAATAATGGCTAAAACAAGAGGGTATGATTGGGAATGGAGTTGAAATCATGAGTTATTATAAATAACAGTGCTTTGCAATAAGATTTCTTGATAGAGGTGGGACAGTCACTCTTTTACAATCAAGGTCTTGATTGTGTGATGATGAGGAAAAATGAACAGTCCATTAATATGGGCATCAAGGATGAATCTAATATTAACTTTAGAGGAATATTTGTTTGTGAATACTTGAAATCTATCAGCCAGAGCATATGGCTATGAATTATGATTCACTATAAACTTATTCAAGCATGAAAGACAACACAATGAAAAAAGATAACAAGAAAAAACATTCACGTGAGAAAAAGGGAATGCATACTGTAAAACAACAACACGAGAATATCTTATATGAAAAAATCTTGCTTTGCTCTGCAAATTTTATTAACTTGAAATGCTCAGTTACAAAATGAGTTTCACTCTCACGGGTTCCAACCCCCATTACATTACAAAACATGCTTTTATACATCAAAATGCTCCTTGAGTTGATACCTAACTACCTACATTCTAAAAATATGTTTCTTGTAACTACCTTATTACATTTGTCAAATAACTTAATAAACTAAATCTTCCTAAACACTAGAAAAATATTTAACTTTAAATCCTTTAATTGCACTTTGAAGTGGATCTTGATATATCTTCAACTCAAGCTTTGGAATGGATATCTTCATTGATGTAGTCTATATTTCATTTTTCCAAATTTCTCAATGGTCTTCCATTGCTCTCCAGATGGCATTTCAAGATTTTTCATTTCCTTAGCAAGTACCCTTAGCTCCACATGATCTACATAGGAAATAGGTGGCATCTTGGCACCAATCATCCTGAATGAATCCACTTTTTCAAAGTCCAAAGATAGTTTGTCAACTATAACTTTTCTTGATTGAGACTGGGTCATATCTTCAAACTTTTTGTGATCCAATCTAGCTTTAACCAGCAAATCCTGATATTCATATTGAGATATCAACTTTCCATCCTCATCCCAAAAAGAAGGTATCCCTTTACGAAACAATTCTATGAATAAACCCTTGAAGGACTTCACTTGTTGCAACATCTGGTATGCCTTTGCCTGGACACTTTCAATGTGATGATGTTTCCCGATTACCTTCCTTGCAAAAGTTATGACTGCAATCCTATCCTTAATACGTGTTGTTTTCATCTCTTCTTCAAATAGAGTATTAAGAAAATTTATAGTGTTATGAGTTGTATATGTTGGTTTCCTATCCATAGTTTGTTTTACAATTGTACATCTTTGTCTTGCCACACTGATTACCACCTCTTTGTCTTTGATAAAATTCAAATAAGGTCTCATTTTTGTAGCTGTAATGTTCCTAAGTCTGATATGCAAACCTGAACACTAACTACTTCTGTAAATTGGATTAAATTTATGATATAAATTAAAAACACTCAATGGAACTTCAGACTAGGTAATTCAAGGAGTTGTGTTGGGAAATTTGCAGGCAAGGGAGCAGGCTGAGGGAGGCAACCAAGGGTAAGTTATAGAACAGTGAACTCATTTCCTCTAACACATTTAGATCAGGGACCATCCCATGAATGTGTATAATGGTTGTAGGTTCACTTTTTTGTTCATTGGCATGGTTGTGTGTCGAATTTGTGCAATACCAGTTGTTAGTATTGAACAACTAGTTATTGAAATTATTTTAATTTATTTGTAATTAAAAGGACTTTGTCATGAAACAAATATTGAAAAATGAATTTTATTATTTGTTTAACTAATCCATTGTGCTAAAATTATCTAATTAGAATTAGAGAGCTAATGATATGAACCTCAGACCCATTGATATCCCCAGGGTACATTACAAGTGGTATCAGAGCAATCATGCAAGTGGACATTATTTGAGTGACAAATCATGCAAAAACATCTTGGTAATGCATATCATGTGATCGACTTATTTGAACACATTTCGTGTATATCAGATGCATTTCATATTATTGAAATTGATTAGAATAAGATTCAATTAGATGCATTTCAAGTATTTGTTGAAGAAGTATCTAATCTCGAGTACCTTGCATATACTGAAGTTTTTCATGTAATTAATTAGAAAATGTATTTTTTTGAAAGATGTATTTTAAGAATCTTATTGGACAGTATATATGTTTACTGCTAACCATGTGTCTGTTGGGAATATGAAAAAGAATCCTTGTTAAAGAAGCATCTCTATTTCAAGTATCTTTGTTGAAGAATATGGTTTAGTTGTTGGGACTGAGTTCCTAGGTTCCCTCAGAGAGCAGTCTAGTATTCATTTCCAGAGAGGTAGTCTAGTGTATTGTCACCCCTTTGCTTACATCATATCACTCTACTTGTCCAGGTTCTCGCACAGGAAGCCAGGAAATGGGACAGTGACCCCATAGGCAGTGGAGACAGACAGGAAAGTAGTAGTGGGAAGCATTGAGGTTCTCAGAAGAGGTAGTTCTAAGAATTTCTCAACTGATTGCGCTCTTCTTGTGGGAGGAACATTGTCCCGTTCAAGCTAGTTGCCCAAATTTGAGATAAGTATTCTCTCATGTGTTATTCATGTTGTATTTTGTATAGGTTCCATGGTGATTGATTTATTATATCTTTATGTTCATGGTTTAGTAGTGAATTGAATACTCTTATATCATGTATCGTACATTTTTATACTTGATGTTAATCATATGGTTGATTGAAATATGATTTTCAGGTGAATTTATATTTGTTGATATTTGAAGACCCTATAATGGGGATTGAATATTGAGCCTTGCTACTAGTCTTGGTTCTTTCCAGGAAGCCAGAAAATTTGATGGTGATATCTTTAGGAACAAGTTAAGTGAAGGCAGTCACATCCCATAGGCAGTGGAGACAGACAAGAAAGTAGTAATGAGAAATATTGTCATTTATGGGAAGAGGAGTTCTGAGAAATACTACTTGAAAACTGAAGGTAGTGATCCCTTTGAAAGTTGTAAAAGCATGTATGTATTAAGCATCGAGGACGATGCATGGTTTAAGGGGGGAGGATGTAATACCCCGTGTGTTAAGCCCCGAACATATGTAATTTGTAATTTTTTATTATTGTGGCACAGGGTGCCGGAAAAAGGGTCTTTAAGGACCTAGAGACATTATTATTATTTTGTAAATAATTAGTTAATGAAAACAACTGGCACATCGAGGACCACTAAAAGAATATGGGAGGCCTAGATCCACAATGTGAGGGGGAATGGGGACATTCCTAGCACTCTAGAACTTGTTTGGTTGGTCTTGGTCCATATTTAGGCCTTAGTGGCTTTATTAGTTGATGATCACCCAAACATTGTACAAATGACCCAACTTTTGATTAATTTATCCTATGTTGGTATTATTGAGCCTAATTCATGATTTAGTGGGCCTCCTTAGTGTTTTTCTGGGTGCCACTTGTTGATTGAACCTCTTTGGTGGTTTTGTAACTCCTTGTGTAAATACTTTTGTAAATCCTTGTGTAAATATTGTGTAAATCCTTTTGTAACTCTTGTGTAAATCCTTGTGTAACCCCCCTTTTTCTATTTTGGGAAGATGCCTTGGCTTGTGTGACACCTCACCTCACTAATTTTGATTTGGGTGGAGTGGCTTGGAGTCATTCTCCTTGAAATTTGAATTTCTTGGGTTGGATTAGAGTTAACCTCTTGTGGTTGAATTACCCCCCTTGAATTGACTCAAGTTGGCTTACTATGGTTTGATTTTGACCCATTGAGTTAGAATTACCTTCTTTGGTCTATAAATACATGTTTGATATCCTTGGTTTTGGGGTGGTTTTTCATGGTCATTTATATGGTTGTTGATTATGGTTGTTCATACCTTTGATGTTCATTTGTTTCCACTAGGATTTTTCCTTGACCTTCACATAAATCCTTATGGTGAATGGCAATATCTCGATGTCCTAGAGGGTCTGGATTACCATTGCACCTAGTAGTGGGGTGGAAGAGGAAGTATGTGGTGAGAAATAGAGTTTTCGATTCTCAAGAAGATACTTGAGTTATTCTTCAGTTCACCTCTATTGTGAATCTGTGACCTCAACTCAGGGGTGGCCTGTCAAAGTGAGATTTGGCTTGGCAGTGCCAAAGGCTGGGTGGAATGTGGTTTGGATGATGCCAGTTGTGCATTGATGTGCATTGATAAGATAAGTGATTTATCTCATGTTTATTTAATTTACTTGGATCTGATATGATTTATTTATGGATGCACATGAAATTTTTGATGAAATGTATGAGCTATTTATGGAATAAATTTCTCATAGAATTCAATCTATTTATGAAGGAATTGGAAACTAGTTTTTGGGATTTTGTGCACAAATTGTTTGAGGAAATAATTATTTGGTACCTCTGCTACAGAACTGATATTTATTCCCATGTTCCTTATATATTGTGTATTTTGATGGTACAATATCCCCAAAATGGTTTAAGACACTTCTCTTTGATGCTTCTACCTTTTATTCGAAAACTAGTTATTCGATCGGACTCTTTGGCACAGTTTGGAGAATTTGTACATGAAGTGTTTGTAAAAATGCCTGAGTGTTAATTTTATGTTTACGTATGATAAATAATATTGAAATTCATGTGAAAATGTGAGGATGATATTCTTAGTATTGTTGGGTAAGTGTCTACCGAAATTCTAGATCAATTTCCAATTTCTAGCTCCTTCAATGGAATTGTTTTGAGTAGATTTGTAACTTTGCGCATGAAGTGTTTGTAAATATTCCTGAGTGCTAATTTTATGTTTATGTTTGATAAATAATATTTAAATTTGTGTGAAAATATGAGGAGGATCTTCTTGGTAGTGTTGGGTAAATGTCTACCGAAATTCTAGATCAATTTCCAATTTCTAGCTCCTTCAATGGAATTGTTTTGAGTAGATTTGTGACTTTGCATATGAAGTGTTTGAAAAAATGTTAGAATGATATATACCTCTGATATGACTGAAAAAACATGTAATTTAGAGTTGGAATTGCATTTGAATTATTCGACAAGTTGTGGATTTAAATATTCTAGTGATTCCTAGAATTACTAGTCAATTCGGATGAGTAGAATTAACTTATTTTGTGGATTGTTTAATGGAATGTATATGGGTGGAAAGCTACAGCCATATTAATGTAAGTACTACCTGATATGATTTCCATGAGCTACAATAGTCATATATCTCTCTTTATTTGGCATTTGGAAAGTTCAATTGAAAACTATGTACATTACAGTGAAATTGAAAAATAGTTTTTGGATTCAAATCTCTGTTTTTTGGTAAAAGATGAATGTACAGCCATATGCTCTGTTATTGGTGCTTTACTTGTGTTGTAGAATGCTATTTTCTAGATCTGCACCTTCACCTCAGTGTGCCTTGAAACTCAGTACGATTGGTTTGATTGAATTCCTGGCAGTGTTTATTAACTAGTTGTATTGATTGAACTTGAGATATCCTTTGTTTCTGTACTCGGATCAGATTTGAAAAAGTACTTTATTTTACTATACATGCATGCTTAAAAATGTGTATAATGGCTGTAGTTTCACTATTTGGTTCATTGACATGGTTGTGTGTCGAATTTGTGCAAGACTAGTTGTTAGTATTGAACAACTAGTTATTGAATTTATTTGTAATTAAAAGGACTTTGTCATGAAACAAATATTGAAAAATGAATTTTAATATTTGTTTAACTAATCCATTGTGCTAAAATTATCTAATTAGAATTAGAGAGCTGATGATATGTCCCTCAGACCGATTAATATCCCTAGGGGACATTACATATATGTTGGTTTTCTATCCATAATTTGTTTTACAATTGTACATCTTTGTCTTGCCACGCTAATTACCACCTCTTTGTCTTTGATAAAATTCAAATAAGGTCTCATTTTTGTAGTTTTATTGTTCCTAAGTCTCATATGAAAACCTGAAAACTAACTACTACTGCAAATTGAATTAAATTTATGATTTAAATTTAAAAACACTCAATGGAACTTCAGACTAGGTAATTCAAGGAGTTGTGTTGGGAAATTTACAGGCAACAGATCAGGATGAGGGAGGAAACCAAGGGTAAGTTATAGAACAATGAACTCATTTCCCCTAACACATTTAGATCGGGGACCATTCAAGTTTCATAGTCCGCTATGCGGGAACCTACTCCCACGCTTCTGGGTCATCGAATAGTGAATTTAGGGAAATTTATTCAGTCACGCTGACCAGGGGCTTAGGGAAAATAATAGAGGTATTATTAGGCCTTCATATATCATAAAATATGGTTTTGCAGAGTTCTGGAGAGTTTAGGAAAGAATGGGATTTCTAGGCAATTTTGCCCTAGGGAAGTCCTGCATAATGGAGGCTCCCAAAACACAGTATGCGCTCAACGAATTTATGATATGGAAGTATTTATGGGTAGGGGGGTCTGTTAGTGACAAATATAAACTTACAGAATAAGAACTTTCTGCATATAACTCTCTGAATTGAAAGAACGACTAGACTAGTCAAATTTAACTAGTAATCTAGCTAGGGTGTGTAAATAAGTTTGGAATTCATACCAGAACTGTATTAGGCCTGATAAATGCATTTGAAAGAGACTAATACATATTATTTCAGCATATTAAACCATACAAACCCATTCCCATGAACAAGGCTCACTTATTACTACACCGGAATGCTCAAATCCTTCATTTTGATGACTAGTTAAGCTTATACATGGAAATTTGAGTATGAAAACTTAATGAATAGATTTATTGCGACCTTAAATATACAAATAAAATTATTTATCAGCTGGTACACATCATAAATAAATATATTTACTGACCATTACATCAAAGGACTCAAAATGATGGGTAGGAGGCCCAAAATTGGACATGATAGAGACTGAGAGTGTAGGTGAAGCTTGGGCTTCACTAGAGCTTGATTTGACTGAGATAGAGGATGCATGTATGTATTGGGATTACGGTGTCGAGGAACGGGGAAGAAAGGCCATGATTGACATAATATGTGAAGAAACACTCAGAAGCAACCATACACAAGAAGATTCAAGCATAGGGATTAAAGATGGCATTCCATTTGAATTTAAAGATCCCGATAATCCGACTGCTACCGAAATGGAAATAGGTTTCACTCCTCTTCATTTACTAGACTTACCAGGAATATCAGACGAGTAACCAGAAGTATTATGGCATGATTTCAAGGATGACCATGATAATGTTGCGCATCATGTGGAATGGTTTATGACTTTGGCTTGAGAATATGGTATTAAAGAAAAATAAGATGTTTACATGTGGTCATTTGTCCTTCACATGGGAGGAAAGGCCCTTGCTTGGTTTGTGGGCCTAGATAAAGGAGCGATGTCATCCTTTGTAGAATTGGTAGAAATATTATGTAGCCATTGGGATTCAGAGAAACATGACAAATGGATACCTCATGTCAAGCATGCAAGGGACGTGTTCAGTAAGGAACCCCAAAACAAGGATCAGGTCGAAGCAGTCATTGTCCAATGCCTAACTGATGATTTCTCAAGCAAGATAGATGAAGCTCCCCAAGCAAGTGAATATGATGATGGTCCTATATATGAAGATCCATAAGTCCTAGCCAAAGAAGCTGAAGAAGAGAAATATAGGGAAAGTTCTCACTTCCAACATACAACGACTATTTATGACATATCAGATATCTGGGAACATAATGACTGGAATTATGAGGATGATGGGTATTGGACATTTATGGGTCCGCCTGTCTATGATTCCTCGAAACCAAGTAGCATTGTCTCCATACGTTGCATCAAGGAAGAACAACTTGATGAAGTTACTCGAGTTGAGAAAGAATTTGACACTATTTGGGACGAGGAACTCTCAGTCACCTCCAACATGGATATTGAAGACATAACTTATGAAGACCCTGTTGAAAGAGATATGATCATTCCTTCTCCTTATGAGGCTAATGGCGAAGAATTGCTCAACCCTTTTGCCACCATAATTGAAGATGAAACATCGCCACACTTTGTAGATAGTTGTTGTATGCAGATGGCCCATTATGATGAAAAGTTCGAAGATTTGGGACCTCGTATCTCTGGTGATTCTTCCATGATGTCTCTGTCATACTCATCCTGCAATAGGGAAGCATGTTGCACAAAGGATTCTTTTGCAGATATTCAGCATATGATGAACCTAGGTTATCACTCTCAGTTGTGCTCCTCGAGAAGCATTAAAGAAGTTGTTCATCCCAGTCTATCAACTACCGATAAGTCCCTAATGATACATCTCAACAAGACCAAGGAAGATAGGTGGACAAGTATGATTTTCATCCCTTAGCTTCATAATATTTATTGTTTATCTTTTCTTTTGAATCATGAAGGTATGAATTATATTGTTGACAATTTCAAAAGTTCAAGGATTATTGGGATTACTAACATGATTGTGGAAAAGATCAGAAATATACTTGTATGTCCAAAGAAATGATTGAGTAAATGCAGAGACAAGTTGTGGCTCACATATGAGGATTGGCGAGATATGACTCTACGAATAACTTCCCAAGTTCAGGATTTATGGGTGAATTTTAGGAAGATTTTTTCTTAGAAGACATGTATGATGAAGGTGTCCCATACATAAGTCCACTAGAGGCATGGATCAACAAATTTTGTTAAAGTGATCCTTCTCTGTGGCACCAATTTCAAGTCTTCCGGGTTCTTAAGAAATTTTGGTTTCATGACCTCACCCAGATAAAGATCCTGGTACAAACTCAAGATATCATCTATGAGGTATTGTCATGGATTACATTGAAGGACAAAAGTAAGATATCATGTATGAATTGCTTACTTAGATGGTTACATTGATGGTATGATTTTACTTAACATGTTTTGGATACTAGGTTTAGGTTAGGTTAGTTGCATTAGGCATATTTTTGTGCATTGCATTCGCTGTCTTTTCATTGTCTAATTAGTTTTCATTGTTCTTAGTTGGTTTCCCTCATTTTGTGAACCACACAGGATGAAAGTGTATACCCTTAGATGCTTTTAATCCTCTCAGACATTTGATATGTGTGTAGGTCTATAGGTACCAGTAGATTCACAGGTTCTTGAGCACTCCTGAGAAGAGCACTCTTCCCGTAGTTGGAGCCAGTGTTACGCTGCACATGTACCCAACGCACCTTCAGGTATGCCCCAGGGAGAGAGGGCGAATTTTTTCGACCAGGAGGGGTGCTATCGAGCAATGGTGGTCATGGTTGGGCCCTTTGGTCATACTTTAGGGGTACTATGGCTTAATGGAACTGTTGACTGCCCTTTATTTGGGTTTTTAACCTCAGGGTTGGTGTCTGAGGCCCCTAAAGGTTCACCAATGGGTCACATGGCCTCATCTTTTGTTTACACGCTCAGGTGGCCTTTGCTTCAGTAGTGAGACCTTCGTCTCCACTCACAACCACTTATGACACCCTACTGGCCTCTCAGATTGTGGGTTCTTGCTCTCCCTAGCCATATTTCCTTAGAGAAAATGCATCCTCCATGTCAGGCCTTTTCATGATTTGAGGAGAGTATTGAGGGATTTTACAACATTCTAGGGGTTAGATGGGGTATAATGCCCTCCCTCCAACTCACTCCAACCTTTCATTCGGAGTGATTCACTTATTTGAGCATGTTTTGGCACATCGGGATACAAATACCCCAAGTAGCGTACCTTTAACCTACCTTAGGCTATATTTTATTATTATTTTCTTTTAATTTTATATTGACATTTTATAATTTTAAATCAACATATTTCAAGGCATGTAGGCCTGGATATTTTAAAAAGTGAGTGTGAAACCATATAAATATATCTCATCACTTTCATCTTAAAGACAGAACTTATGGGATAAAACACTATGTTACTTTTCTACCCTTCTAGGGCTCTTTGGATGTGATGCACAACTCTTGAGGAAGGATTTTTTATGGGTTTGATGATCAATGCTTGGAGTTTCTTTGGTTCAACGCTCTTGCTAAGGTGATGCTAGATTTGTTTGCTTAACACATGCACAACGAGTTGTCTAGGGTTTGCATCCTGATCTCTCTTTGCTACTCGTTGATGAATGATGTATGCTTATGGATTGAATGGTAGCCTTTAGGGTTGGATTTTGTCTTGGATAGATCTTTGTCAACTTTAGGCACCTTGGTTGTGGAATTACGTCTTTTTAGGAATACTTATAGGGTTAGAACTTTAGGGATCTAGCAGTTAGTTGTAAACCTAGGTTAATCTTCTCTAGAGGCTAGCTATTCACTCCTTAGATGCCCTAGGTTAGGGTAGGATTGTGCTAGGGTTTTGCTCCCTAGGTCTCAAACCTCCCTCTTTCCCAAAACCTGGTCAATAGGGTTAGATAGATTGCATTTTGCATGTGTAAATTTGCATTCTCATGGTAAAATTAATGTTATAATTAGGTTTGCATTTTTATGTTGAAAACCCTAAAAGTAAAATAATTTTTTTTTTGCATTTTTTGGCCTCCCTAAAATTTCGGCTACCTTCCCTGTAAATTTGCCATGGCCTCTAAAGCCCTCAAAACCTTAACGCAGAATTATACGGAACCCTAAAAAAAAAAAAAAATCTCAAAATTTGCCCTAAAAGGCCCTAAAACAGTCCTTTCTGCGCTAAAAGCCTTAGCTACCTTTTCTTAAACCTACCCTGTTTCCCTGACTTGCTCCCTTTCTTCTCCGTTTGGGTCTGCCCTTTTCCTTAGGGTTACCTTAGTCCACAGTCACTTCAGTGACAATCCTCTTCTACCTTACAGGGCTACCCTTTTGGTCGCAACCCTCCTCAACTTGTGTCTCACACACCTTTTCCATAACTTCGTACAAACTAACAAGGCAAAGGTTAGGAGGTTAGTGGATCATTATCAACCTTTTCATCTTTCTATAATCACACAAGAATACCACTCTGTTAGTGTACTTCATATACATGGTCCGAAAAATACCACATAAATACATGTTTGTATATGCCTATATTATGGATAGTTGGTAAATGCAAAGTTGGTTGAATGATCACATTTGAATGTTGTTGTATTGAATACATGTTGTTGGTGCATATACTACTTTTACAATTTCAGACCTCACATCGATGCATGTTATTGAAGGTTTTCACGAATATGGATATACACAAATGATACATTGAGGATACTGTTAATATTTTGATGCTGCTATAAATCGCTTTATATATACTGCTGAACACGTTGCGTGCACACCTAAAAAGGGATTGATTTTAACGCATGACAAAGGGTGTTTATTTCTTATGATGAGATAACAACCGCTTCTAACATAAATATCTACACTACTATTCAATACTTGATGCACACACTATTGTACTTATGTGTTTTGGGGTAATGATAAATGTTGGTTCAAACAATACTTTGCACATAATTACACACAAGCACATCTATTCCAGACTCTATTATGCAAGGTGGGTTAAATGAACACGTTAATATGCACTATGAAATCTTGTGAAACTCCTTAATTCTATTGCTGCTATATTGACACTTACTACCGGTACATTGGCTATATTGTTGTTCATTATTTTGTTTCACATGTTCAATGTTGATACAAACATTTGATGAGAAGACAAACATGCTTGTTTCTTTGTGATAATTGCTTGTGCTTGAAGGTGTTTGTTGTTTACATAGTAGGATAAAGTTAACCTTCGGGAGGATATATCGCTGCCATAAAAACTATACAAAACATACAACTCTTTTACCCACCTTTTAGACTCCATTAGGCACTGATCACTAACAACCTTGAAAGAGAACATTTTGGTGTTTAGTGTCCTTACAAGATCAGAATAGGGCTCTCCCCTAGGAGGTTTCGACTTCTGAAGTAGTTGAGGACAAGTGACTAAGATGATAATGGTCACTTTTCCTACATATGCTTACCAGTAGCTAAGCCTACCATTTAAACCAATAACAAAACCATTGGCTCCTTTAGTGGGTTAAAAGCCCCATGACATCTGCTAAGCACTAAGGAGCCACCTCCAATGATCTAAATACGCGACACTATTTTTTCGTGGCTCCCACCGCTAAGCAACCACCTCCAATGATATAAAGTTGCGTTAGTATTTTTCTGCGACTCCCACTGACAAGTGAAAATAGTACCAACCATTTACCAAGATGTTGTGCTTAGGGCTGTAATCCACAATCCACTTCCAGTTTGTCCGAATCCAATCCACAAACTCCTTTCGATTAAAGGAGGTGTATTCAAGCCTGCCCATTAGAGTCCTCGTATTAGCTATGCTATCTGAATCTCTTATTCATATGGATATACTGCCCAAATTCTCATGTGTATGGGTTTCTCCAATGCCTTATACGTCTTCAAAGACCTTTTGGTTTTGTCCTTCTTGTCGAAGTTTCACTTTCTGCTAGCCCCCCGCCCCCCCCACCCTCTAATCCTCCTGATTCAACATTTTTGTCAAGGTTAATCCGGAATAAAACCTGAGTCCCAGAACTAATGTGGTCGCCACCCAATACCTGAGCATTGCCGTTCTTCTCGTTGGGAGCCTCCCCAACTGGCTCGAAGAGTCTATTTGGTGTCACATAAAACATTGCTCGCCCCCTGCAGGCAGTCTTGTTTTCTACACCGCAACAAAACCCCCAGCACCAATGATCAAATTTGAAGGGTGGGTCTTAATTTCAATTGGAAGGGTATTTATATTTGGAGCCCTTCAAAGATGAAGGGTAATATAAATAATTGTCCTTCAATTGACAAGTATAAATTAACTAAATCCTTTCATCAAAAAAATGAAAAAAATAAATAGTGTTCTTTCAAATTTTTACAATTTTTAACAATTGAGCACTCCCTAATATTTATATGAAAAAATGATATATTTTTATGAAAACTTATTTTGAACAAATTAAGTTATCATATGCATATCATTAATTAACATAACAACTATTCTATAGTATTTTTCTAGTTGGAGCACACTTCATTATACAAAAAAAACTACTTAGACTTTGTCATAACCATATTGGGGCATCCACGTGCAATCCAAACTTGAGAGATGTAAGAATGATAAGGATTGAACACCTAAGAAAAAATAATACACAACTCAGAAAACATTAAAAAAAAATTACCTACATACCAAGCAAGTTAGCAAAGCTAGCATAACCGGGGTCGGGGCATCAAAATTTTTTGTTCAACACTTGTCGTGAAAGCATACATGTATGGGATGGAGGGGCAATGTAATCAAGCCTAAGTCAATTGAATCCTTGCAACTCACTGCATGTTTGAGTCTCAACAATCCACCTTTTAAATTGAACCAAAATACCAAAAGAAGTTTATTAATGGCTAGATTTGAGAAAGTTCTAGGTGTGAGTAATTAAGGGCTCGGGGCTCCAAAATTTATTGTGTTTTGTACGAGTCCACGGTTCATTGAATCCACAATCATGGGTAGGAATTTAAGTTATTTAATGAAAACAATTAATGTTTATACCTCTTTGTCAAAACTATTTTCCATGCTGATACAAGCCACTACCCTCTTTATTGTGTTACCATAAGGCATGATAATGAGGAAGAAGGCCTAAAATTATGGACTCCACCTTCAAAATAATGCCTTACAATCACATTGGTAAGGAGTAATAAGAAGATCACAACAATCCAATGTGTCAAATCTCAGTTGATAGTGTTAGTTAAAGACTTATATGGTAAATTTAATATAAGAATTACTTATAGTTGTCTCTTATTCTTTGCGTCTTGACACATTTAATATTTTATGGTTGTCTTTGTGCCTTGACCCAATTCGTATTATAAGGTGAGGATGTGCATGCATAATAATCCTTAGTTATGACTATGAAATGAGGATTTAAAGGGAAGAGGATGTAAATACAAGTAATTTTTATATGTATTTTGGTGGCGCCGAGGAAAAATGTTGTGAGAAACCACAAGTGTTTGGAAGGACGGAGGGAGATTACATCACGATCATGCCACCCATCAAATTGAAGACTATTCTTGAACTCACTCATCAACCTCACAACAAGAGAGGAACAACAAGAGAGCTCACTCATCAACCTCTTGGAATCCTTCATCCAAAGAAATAATTCCAACGATAGAACCTGAGCTTTGTCAAGAGCCCAATTGATAATTATTTGGGAGTCACCGACAACAGAAAGATCCTTTAGACCCCACCATTTAGCCACATAAAGACCACTCCAAAGCCCTATAATTTCAGCTCTGGTGTTTGTGCCCCTACCAGCATTAAGCCAACCTTTAATCTCCTCTCCCTCAGCCAATTTTAGGACAAAACCAGCACCGTAGAGACCAAGAGCTGAAGCACCATCAAAGAGCATCAAAGGGCGCTTGGACAAGAGGGCAGGGGGGGAGAAATTTCTAAAAGTTTTAGCAGGAATCACTCTATGCCACTCTAAAACAGAGGCCATTATCTTGGCATATGTAATCTCCAGACTTTGCAGTAAATTTGAAAACAAAGAGACGTTCCTGGCCTTCCAGATTTCCCACAGAGTAAAAAAAGGAAGGAATTCATATGTAAATTCCTGTGTTTCCAAGCAAGAAGATTTTCACTTACTGAATCCTTCTTCCTCCTAAAATTGATGTTCATACCGCTTTGAATCATACCCCAGAGATTAACAAAATATGCACTCACCGAATAAGTGAATGATTCCATCATTGTTCAAGAGGCAAAGAGAACAACCACCCAACCCCTCGTACCCCCTCTTCTGCAAAGACTCCTAGGTTAAAATTTTATCCATGAAAACCAACCACATAAAAAGCTTAATTTTTACAGGCAACTTGCCATTCCACAACCAGCGAGTCCACCACTCAGAAAAATCTGGTTCATGCAACGAAATGATGGATTGATAGGCTAGTTTGGCAGTCACCTTGCCATCTCTTTGATTGTAATCCCAAACCAACTTATTAGCAGAATCAGAACAGTTGATATTTCCTTGGTTTAGAGAACAAATGAACCGTTCCCATTCATCTGCCTGGTTACCAGATAAATTCAATGCCTTGGAATTTGCCAAATACTTATCCCGAAATCCTTTCTGGACATCCTTCAAAACAAATGAATTGTTCCTGTGTAATTCTGCCGCCAATTCCTAAGAAAGAGTGGCATGACCCTTCAATCCACAAATAGGGTCGATACCCAGCTGTATTTGAATACCATGGCCAACCTGCCAACTCAGATCATTTGCGATATAAGGAAAAGTTCTGGCCAAGCTTCTCCAGATAATTGAAGCTCCCCCTTTTATCTTTGCTCCTTCTCTAATCCAATAAATAGAATCCAGCCCCCTGAAGTATTTTGCCTTTATCAAGGAACCCCATAAACCATTTCCATGCATACATCTCCACAAAGATTTAGCACAAAGGGCAGCATTAAAATGACTCAGATTCTTTAGGCCCCATCCACCCCTATCACGGGGAATAGATAGTTTGTTCCAAGCTGCCAAGTGAAATTTACCACCCTCAGAGGAGCTCGACCATAAAAAATGGAATATTTTCGTTCTCATTCTAGATCGGACCGACGCTGGAGGAGTGAAGAGAGACATCCAGTAGACAGTGATCCCCTGTAACACCGACTCACACAAGACCAGTCTACCTCCCAGAGATAAATGACAGAATGTCCAGCTATTGCTCTTTTTGGATATGCTTTCGAGAAGCCAATCCCAGTCCTTTGCACCATACCCATTAGGCTTGATGATAAAACCCAGGTATTTGAGACCTTTCTCTAAAGGTCCGAAGCTAAAAGGAAAAATATTCAATAAAGAGTCTGTTAACCCCTGATCAGAACATGAATAGAGGAGGAAAGATTTTTTATCACTTATCTTAAGGCCTGATGCTAAATTGAAAGATCGAAGAAGAGCCTAAAGAAAGATCCATTCTAACATCGAGCCACCCCCTATAATAAGCACATCATCAACGAAAAGAATGTGAGAAACATATAAACCCCTGGCCACCTTAAAACCAGATAAAGATCCCCGCGCTTTAGCCCTGTTAATGAGCAAACTGAGACCTTCCATAGCCAAGATGAACAAATAGGGAGATAGTGGACATCCCTGCCTTAATCCTCTGTAGCCTTTGAAAAATACTGAAGGCTCACCGTTGACCACCATCAATGATTATAGGTCATCTTGCACAGCGAAGCAGTGAGTGCATCACATGAGTGAGTGAGTGATTATAATTTATCATATTTCCAATATTTTGAATGATGAGTTGAACTTTATAGCATAGGAATTTCAACATCTTGACAAATTTATATGGATGGGTAATTTCAAATGTTACCCTTCTTTTAGAAAGTTGACATAAAATTATGTCTTTCTTAATTGAAAAGGGAAAATTCAAATTTTAAATTTTGTTTGAAGAGCACTTTTAACTTTACACTTATGGACTTATGGGAAGGGCTAGAAACCTTTAGAAGGGTTCAATTTTGAACGTTGGTCCAGCACCCAAATGTCGCTGCCCCTGATCGCCCATCTTCAACTCTACAGAGACCCCAGCACCGGATAAACCTTCCGCTTTACCGACAAAACCCCTCCTTTTAAACTCATCATCAGACCGGAATATACCTCTAGCAGGAGTCAACTCCTGTCTAAGCGCCACCCATTCCAGAAGCTAATCATGCAAGTCAGATAGAGGAACAAACTGATAGTCTGTCATTCTCACCCTTATCCACTGTGTGACCGAAAAACCCTAGGGTTTCAGCTCAGCCCCCATTCTCCAAACCTCGGCTCCAATCACTGTGGATTCCTTAACTTTAGCTCTGAAAATTGGTGACATAGATGTAACTCGGAAGACTTCTAATATTTGGATTACCAAGCGATTTATCACGGAATGCACAAACGATACCTTTCGACAATTGTGGCCAGTATCAAATAGAGATCAGACTGCACCAATGGAGCTTAACATTGTCAGGCCAGTGATCAATGTTATCCCTGGGCCTAATGCAAACCCAAAAAGAGTTTTATATGCTGAATTAGGAAGAGGATGTTCTAAATCCAGGGTCGTGCCGGGGTCTTCCATCTACTTCGAGCAGTCCAGAAATTTTTGGCAGTTGTGTTTCTCTAATCACTCTGAGATTATGACTAGAAGGCCTATAAGACACATGCATTATTCACCTAGATGCCATGGAATTACATCTCTATCAGAAGGAGCCATGCCAGAGGATGCCCACTACATGAGGATGTGCATTAGTCTGGCAGAAAATGCATTGGGTTGCACCTCTCCCAATCCCATGGTTGGGTGTGTGATTGTCAAGGATGGGCACATTGTTGGCCAAGGATTCCACCCCAAGGCAGGAGAGCCTCATGCTGAGGTATGCTCTTTTTCTCTATCTGAACTATTATATGTACACCTATAAATATTGTAAATGGTAAGAATTCCAATTGAGTTCACCCATTGTTACTAAAAACAAATGTAATTGCCTGTACAAGGTGACATAGTTTTACTTTCCAATACAATCTGAAGAGCATAAATCTTGAAATCAAATTGAGGGTTCAAGAGATCATATTCATGGTATTCAGAAACAACATTAGTCCTAATATTGGAAATTCAATATTTATTTAATTGGCTTTATTTGTAATGTAGAAACTTTGGCTTGCCAAAATTTGGTTTATTTGTGAGATAACAGGTGGTCAAAGAGTTCTAGCTTAGTTTAGGCACTGCCATCCCTACTTTTTGCTTGGACACTAGCGACTCTGCTCAAATGAGATTGAAGGACCACATGTCTGAAAGAATTTTTTGGTTAGGTATTTGCATTGCTTAGCAACTATTCACCCAAAGGGTAGTCTTAGAGCCGATACATCACATGTGAAATATGAGCCAATACTCACATGTGAAATATGGCTACCAAAGATCTATGTTGCCAGAAACAAGAAACGGGAAACCGAACGAGAAACGAGAACAGTACGAGAAACGAAGTTTAGAGGTTGTGCATTCAAAGAAACGAGGAGAGAGAAAAATAACAAAAATAAAGGTTCCCAAATATATTCTGTTATAACTAACAAATATATTTTGCAATATTCCCCATCAACTTTAAATGGGTGTTTATGTGTAAGAACAAATATAATTTTAACTTTTTTAAGTTCAGAAGAGACTAAATCAGTTATAAATTGAAGTTATATATACTTAAAAGTAGATCTTATCTTTGGCTTTCTTAGTAGTGTGGCCTTTCTACAAGACACAAGTAAACTACTAATGCTCTGTCACCTTCTATCAATCAAAAACAATGCAAAGAATGGTAAAATAAGCTGAAAACAAAATTAGGTTTATCAAACAAAACCTCATTTATCCTCTATAAATTTTTAAGTTAAAGCATAACAGAGTTCTAATATATTAAATTGAAGCATAACAAAGTCCCACATCAGCAGCAATGAGTGGGGGAGCAGTTTAATTAAGTAGCCAATTTAGGTGAATTTAGAAAGTAGATCCAAAATCAATTTATTATTAACCAGTAACTAAAAAATGGATCCAAAATCAATTTGTACATATACATTATGACAATTTATGATCACTTAACATTAACTAAACACTTAAATATGCTGAATTTATTGTTTTCTTTTGAATTTATTGTTCAAGTTTGAAGATAAAGACTTCAAAAATCTGGACTATCTAACAATTAAATTCTACATTCTGGCAAGGCCTGCAATATCAATCTTCTAAACTAAACAACAATTTAAAGGTTTTCATGTTTTTGTTGTATTAAGATCTCATATTTCAAGAACATAATAGTGTAAACTGTAAAGTGGAAAAGGCTACAAAAACAGTGGATTTTTCTTTGATTACGGGAAGGGCAAGAGTTTTTGATGTATTAAGAATTCATATTTCAAGAACATAATAGTGAAAAAGACTGCAATTGTAACTTGGATGGTCTGAACAGTTCAGAGTAGTATGGTTCTGAAACAGTGTTTTGCTTTGCAAACGAGGGGAGGAAGACAAGGCAAACTGTGAGCTGTAGGTATAGGTGTGTATGTGCTCCTTCCCTTCCGTCCGTTGGACGACAGAAGCAAGGCAAACCGAGGATTTTTCTTTGTTTCCCTGGAGGGCAAGAGAGAGACTGGTTATAGCAATTGATATTTGGGTGTTTAATATCACCAAAGGATGGCTTTATTAAAGTACTAAAACAAACACACTATTCAGTCCAGAAATTCAAGATAAATTTACATATTAACTTAGAACTACACTCACTATTCACCTGTCAATGAGCAAACTAAATTTACAGAGACTCAGTTTCTGCTCAATTTCTCTGCTCATTTTTTTGCTTAAAAGGGAGCTTAGCCAAATTACCAAGTGAAAGGTAAAG
The DNA here is from genome assembly GCA_001517045.1 of Pseudotsuga menziesii. Lineage (NCBI taxonomy): Eukaryota > Viridiplantae > Streptophyta > Pinopsida > Pinales > Pinaceae > Pseudotsuga > Pseudotsuga menziesii. The sequence goes on from LPNX010229839.1 coordinate 168,571, forward strand.
GCAGAATTGTAGACTTTCTTTTCCTTTGTGACCTGGATCTCCTAAAGTAAAGGGCTTTTATCTCCTTATGGTCAATCAACTCCTTCTGCAAAGCAGGACAAAAGAGCTTTCCTTTTTTTAGATAAAAAATAGCAGGCAAGTGAGTGATTGGCTAGGCAAGTAAAAAGAGCTAGGTTGAACCAAAATAAAGGGTGGAGCCACCTCCTCAAATGGTTCAGTTAGATGAGTATGGCCATTAAAAACAAGTTAATCTTGAGTTTAGTGAGGTGAACCTCATTTAAATGGGTTACAATGTGAAGAAGCTTTTGAAGCTTAGGATTTTTTAGGGATCCTAACAGTTTTATTCCATTCGTTGGGAAAGTTTAAATACCTCCCTTAAATAACCACAATCTTTGAGAGGTTTTGGAACTTCTTGACACTTCTACTTTGAACATAAACCTTTTTTTAGGATAAAGGAACCCTTATTCAGATTTGATCCAGCCGTAATAGGCCTATTTACTAAATAACTAATCCGTATTTTTTCATACCTTACGTTGTTGTTCTTCCACAAGCAACAGTCAAACTCCTGTAATCAACACAGACCCTTATGTCTTCTATATCCTTCTTATTTTGAATGACAATGGGACTGATCCAATCTGCTTCATCCACAAAATTCGTCCAGCTTCCAACTTTCTGTAAATCTCCCTTTTCACTTTATCCTTAACCCTGGGGTTTAATCTGTAAGGCCTGTGCTTAACTCGTTTTGCATCAGGCTTTAGCATTGATTGACTCATGGTGGGATGCAGGATAACCGACGGTCGGTTTAATCTGTAAGGCATGTGCTTAACTCGTTTTGCATCAGGCTTCAGCATTGATTGACTCATTGCGGGATGCAGGATAACCGACGGTCAGTTTAATCTGTAAGGCCTGTGCTTAACTCGTTTTGCATCAGGCTTCAGCATTGATTGACTCATGGCGGATGCAGGATAACCGACGGTCGACCTCAACACTCAAGTTTGCATTTACGTGAGAGCTGACTTGCCACCCACCACAGTCATCCACCAGTCATTAATGGCACAAATATTAAGAATATAACCAGAAACAATTGGCAATGGAACTAGTTCCCTCCGAAACGAACAATCGTTTCTTATGAAATCGTTGTTCGAAACGAATCGTTTCGCAAGAAACGGTTTCTTGACTCCAGAAACTGAAACGGCCGTAGAAAACAGTGGTTTTCGTTCCGTTTCCATTTCTACCTCCGTTTCTCCCAAAAACGCAAGCCTTCGTCACGTTTCTGGTAACATAGCCAAAGATCTGTTTCTTGCAAATAAATCATTGAAATAGCTTGAATTCAATTATTTTTCGACATTTAGTGTATGAAAAATTATTTTTTGACGTTTAGTGTATGAAAATGCTTGTTTGCAATGTTTAGATTGAGTGCTTTCAGTTTTGAATGTCTGTACGAGTGTTAAAAAATTGGATTGGGAAGGTTATTTATTTTCATGAATGTTAGAGAGTTGCAACATGCTCTTCATATATAGTTTTGGCTGGAAAGTATCTATGTTGCACAAGTTTTTGGAACAGGGGATGAGGGAGGACACGGGAATGGGCATATGCAATGGCTGGAAGATTCCCTCAAATTTCTACGGAACAACAAGTTGGGAATGACAAAATATATATTAGAAAGTTCCTAAAAATATTTAAAATTATAAAGAAAACGTAGGAATTCTAAAAATACTAATGCATTTATAAATAGATTGGAAGGTCTCATCTTTACTGGTTGTCACCAATGTTCCTGGTCAATTTTACATTTATTGTCGATATATCATTGATATCATGGTATATTGCATGCTTTTCACCAAGCTCATGTTATCGACACAATTTATTAAGATATATTCACCAGAAGAAAATACCTTGACACATTCAATATGCCGTGATATTTGAGTATCTATCACAAGCCGAGGGAATATATTAGCTTGTCTGTGCCAAATATGCCTTATATCCAGAAGTTTGGTCTTTTAATTCTCATTTTGCGAAAGAGAGATAGGGAATTGAGCTCTGAGGAGATTGTGACTGTTTTCCATTGAGCAAACTAGGGGAAATCCGGTGTTTTTATTGCTATTGCCCGAGCTTTTGTGGATCAGGGATTTCCTCCGATCTATCATCTCCATATATCTAGTTATGTATAAAATTTTATGCTTGCATTTTCTTTGTTTTACAAGATTTGGAATAGGGTTTCCAATGTCCATTAGATATACCTCTTATTGTTGTTTTTAATGGAGATATAACATGTATCTAGCAACGATTTTTTAATTGCAGCATTCTTTTGTGTTGATTTCACCATTTGTTTTGTGCCATAGGTTTAATCAGTGCCCCACGAAATGTTAAAGTCATTGGACCTAGTGGGGGAGTATGGTAAAACAATTGAGCCTCATAAGCAATAGAGGCCGAGCTGCAAGCTATGTGGAATCACTTGCTTGAAATACCACCTTGCCAAAATCCTAGGGCATGAAGTGGATGTTTGCCTTTCATCTACCCTAGATTGTTCATATTGCAAATCAATCAATTCTTGATATTGCTATGAAGAGAGATCAAAAGGAAGAATTGAAGCTCAAATTTGCAAATAGAAAAGCATGGAAGACATCTCACATTAAGGACATCTCCGAGATGAAGGATCCTGATATCTAATGACATAGATAGATACAAAGAAGACTAACAGCAGAGGAGACTACCTGTCACCCCAATGTCCTAATACAGATGCAGAGGGAGGATGGTGCTCCACCTAAGAGGGAGTGACCACGGTAGATCTCAAAGTTCAAGCATCTTGATATGATTCTTGAGATTAGAAGCATGATGAAATCCATAAGACATTTTACTTATCCAAGTAAAATATGCAGAGCAGATGGTGTGGTACCTAAAGGGTACTGCAAAAGTATGATGACTTTGATTGAGTTGGTAGTACTACGTACTCCAACATATTGCAGAAAGCAAAGTGTTTCTCTAAATGCAATCAAGGATGAATATATTGCAGCTTAGAAGAAAGCAAGTAAAGATTCCTCAAATAATGAGGAATATGATCTAGAAGAATTACACCGATGAAGATGAAGATTATACTCTTATTCATTGGATAAAAGGAGATGCACTGGTAGGACACATAGACATAGTTTTATGTGATCTATGGTGTAAGAAGACTTGCTCAGTATTTCCGAGACTTGTTCAATATTTCCGATCATGAGTAAGATAGGAACATGTCCTCAGAATTAGATGATGAAGTTGAACACATTTGGTAGAGACTCCGCTAATTCAAGAAGACAGAGATCAAGGTGGATTCTACCAAATAAACAAAGATAAGTATTCGAATAGTCATTTCCTATATATTTAGATGTGTACATGATATGTTTCTAGATTTAGGAAATGTATAGTAGAATATTTGTAGTTTACTAGTAATATGCAGGTGATGGGTAAGTGGCTTAGATGATTTTCCCATTAGCAAAAATAGTTGCATGCTTATATATATCTTTATGCATGGGAAGTTGTCATTTTGAATATGTTACAAAATGTTTCTAATCATAACAATTGTATTGACTTGTAGGAAGGATTGTATGCAATCACCTACAAGAGAACAAATGATGAAGTTGCGGATGTACAAGAGAAGAATGATGCAATTATAGATGCACAAAAGAAGAATGATGCAAGTTGTAAATGTACAATGCAGTTGCAGATGTACAAGAAAAGAATGTTAAAGTCCAATTTGCTGAAGGGAGTTGTAAAGCTCAAGTATGTTCCCATCGAGGAACAAGTAGCAGATGTATTGACTAAGCCTCTGGCTCGTGTAAAGTTTGAATACTTTCGAGACAAGCTTGGTGTAGTCCGAAAGGACCTCTCTCGAAAGAGGGAGTGACAGTAGATGTTGGATGCAGGGGTGAGTAGGTCAGTTTAGAGGAGAGTACGTCTGGCTAGGCTTGTTTGGCCCGAAAGGGCTAGTAAGCTAGACTAAAGGCCTGTCGATCCTAGGGGGATTAGTATGTCTGGCTAGGCTTGTTTGGCTTGAAAGGGTTAGTAAGCCAGACAAGGCTTGTTTGGTCCCCAGGGAGATCCATCTGTTTAACTAGGCTTGTTTGGCTCGAAAGAGTTAGTAAGTTAGACAAAATGCTCGGATGGATCTACCAGATAACTCACCGTGATGTTGCTCCGAAGAAGATGAAGGGCAAGATGTATCCTTAGTATTGCTATACTGTTGATTGTTGATTACTGCTAAGATGCTTGATGGTTGTCACAGTATTGCTATATTGTTGATTGTTGATGACTGCTGAGATGCTTGATGGTTGTTGCAGTATTACTATAATGTTAGTTTTTGATGTTTGATGATTGCTGCAAGATGTTTTGAGTCGATTGTTTCAGTATTATTATACTGATGCTTGCTGAGATGCTTGATGGAATGGTTGCTTCAGTATTGTTATACTGATTGTTGAGATGTGTGCTTCAATATTACTATACTGATAATTGTTGTGATGATTGTTGAGTTAGTTGCAGTGTTGTTACACTGATGATTGATGATTGTTGAAGTTTCAGTGTTACTACACTGATGACTGTTGATTGTTGAGATAGTTCCAGTGTTGTTACACTGATGATTAATGATTGTTTATTGTTGAAATAATTGCTAAGGCAATTTCTATACTTATGTTGATAATGATGTTGACGCTGATGATGTGGTTATGGTCCCAACACCTTATGTTGATGTTGTTGATATGATTGTGGTCTCAACACCCTGTGCTGTTAATGTTGATGTAGTTGAAGTCACAACACTTTGTGTTGATGATGATGATGATGATGTTCCAACATTTCTATGCTGGTAATGCAGATGATGATCTAGCATTACAGATGATTTGGTTTTTAGCACTAACATGCTAATGAAGTTGTGGATTGTTTCAGTATTTATATATTGTTGATGCAGATGATGATGTTTCAGTATATCTATACTGAAGATACAGATGATGATGTTTCAGTATTCCCCTACTGAAGATATAGATGATGTTTCAGTATTTACATACTGAAGATGCAGATGATGGTGATTCAATGTTTCTATATTGAAGATACAGATGATGATGATGTTTCAGTATTCCCATACTGAAGATGCAGATGATGATACTTATGATACTGATGATGATGCCTTCAATATTCACATAATGGAGATACAGATGATGATAGTTCAGTATTCACATACTGAAGATGCAAATGATGATGGTTCAGATGATGACGTTACAAGATGAGGATTCAACACTGATATTGGCAAGTAGATGATTCAGAATATGTTGATGTTAAAGATGATGGTTCAATGTTTACACACTGATGCTGGCAAGTAGATGATTCAGAAGAAGATTCAATATTCACATACTGATGTGACAGAAGAAGATTCAATATTCACATACTGATGTTACAGAATAAGGTTCAGAAGATGATTTAGTATTCACATACTGATGTGGCAGAAGATGATTCAGTATTCACATACTGATGTTACAGAAGAAGGTTCAGTATTCAGAAGATGATTCAGTATTCATATAGTGACATGACATAAGATGATTCGGTATTTACATATTGATGCTACAGAAGATGATTAAGATGATTCAGTATCCACATACTGATACTATAGAAGATGATCTAGAAGACGATTCAATATTTATATACTGATAGAAGATGATTCAACACATACAAAAGATGATTCTATATTTACATACTGAAATTGCGGAAGATGATCCAGCTGAGATCGATGATGAAGATGTATGATGATGTTCCAAAACTTCCTATGACATATAGAGATTCACCAGTCAGTTGTACAGTTGTAATAATGGTTGTTGTTGATGTAGAATACCTTCCTAGTTAAGAGGGAGTGTTAAAGTATTGTAACTTCGGAAGATATTCTATTGTACTTTTGTTGTATTCTCCTTTGGAGATGTTATTCCTCCATTCGGAGATGTCCTTGATGTAATTGGTCATGTAAAAGTCAAGAGGTAAACCCTCCATTGTAAGTCGGGGCAATAGTACCCACATATAAAATGTATTTTGAGTCTCCCAAGGTAGGGAGGCCCTAATTAGGGAACCTGGACGACCTAGTTAGTTAGTTGAGGCACTCACCTAATGAATATAAATACATGAGGCTCCTCTCTCATTCACACATATCTTGCACTCAAGTATTGCGTTGGAGAGAGAGAGAGAGAGAGAGAGAGAGAGAGAGAGAGAGAAAGAGTCTACTGTGGAAGATGAGCAACTATTCTTGTTGCTGGGGTTTTACACTGTCTTGTTCGAATTCTATACTGAGGAAGTTTTGCGGGGTTTTCTCCCTTGTGGTTTCCCCGAGGAAAATCTTTGTGTACTTGCTATAGCACAACTTGCTATAGCACAAGATGATTCAGTATCCACATCTTCTGTACTTGCTATAGCACAACTTGTAGTACTTGCTAGTGAAAGGTAAGCATGGGAGAGATTCGAACCCAATGTCACCTCAACTCAATCTCTTAATTAGTTCGGGAACTCTTCAACCTAGGGAAGAGCCCTAATTAAGATACCTGTCAACACAACACACATATACCTTCCAACAACCTTTATGACATAGATCAGTGCCTTATATGGAGTCAAATCAATGAATAAAGAAGACAATTTGACCTACAAAGGAGTTAAATCAGCCTAACACTTCTCTAGCACAAATGATGACATAGATTATGCAACACAATTTCATGTATCCCAATGAACATCACATAGCCCAAGAAACACCTCATAAAGGTGTGCCCTCAATGGGAGAAGGTCAAGAAGGTCAAGCTGAGGTCAAAGATAGCCTCACTAGCAAAACGCAGGTTAGGGTTTGTGAGATATGGCAATTTCATGTTTCCCAATTCAAGTGCTCAAATCGGGGCACCCTTCAAGATTTGTGGATAGGGCGAAATTGATGGGTAGACCAAATTTAGCAAATCCCAAATTTTTGTAGATTTTTGAATTTATTTAAATTTTTTGTGCTTTTTTGACATTATATGATTTTTAGGGTTTTTTTATACATAAAAGAAGACACCCTTCATGATCTGTGGGTAAATCCACTAGAGAAAATTTATAGGGAGGACTAGAATTACAAACTCATGAATAATTTTTGGAGTTATGAATTTTCTAATTTTTAGGACCTTTTAGGTTTTATGGTTTTTAGGGTTTATGGATAAAAATGCAACTAACTAGCCTAAAAATGCAGCCTAACTATAATACAAAAAATGCTGAAAATTTGAGTAAAAACGATTGACAAGATAAGGGAATTATGATATTATCTCAATCCCTGTAGCTTTGAGAGATCATGGCTAGTGTCCCTCTCTTGGAGTATCCCTCTAGCATTTGCAAGCTAGGGCATCACCTAGCAACCTCAAGGATTTGGTAGGTGAGCATAACCAAGGAAAATGGAGAAGTCCAAGGCCCTAAAAGCAAAAGGAAACCCTAATGCAAGGCATTTCCTTCACACAAAATTGTTAGAATATCGATAAAAGGCCCTAATCCAGAAAAAATGTAACAATCCAGAAAAAATGTAACAATACACCACCATTCAATCCACATAGAAGCATTAACTTACGAATATTTACCAAGATATGAGCAAAGAAAGAGCTTTAGGTCATTCTTGATCATGTGTTTATCAAACAATTCTGGCATCAACCATAACATGTGCAAAAAGAAGCCCCAAATTCATCCACCATTCACCATCAAGCAAGAAGAGTCATCCAAGAGAAGTGCACATCACTAAGACAACTCACAAAGCAAGAGAAAAAACAATAATCTCGTATTAGAACCCTTGTCTTATGATTTTACAGCGAGAGGAGGATGTTTATTTATATTAATCCGTCCTCAAATATTTAATTTGAGCCTACATCTCCTCAAATAAAATAAATAAAATAAAATTATTTTTGAGGGTAAATTCTACATAATTAAGGAATTTTACCCCAAAATAGACAAAAAAATGGTAAAATAAGCTGAGAAAAGGCTTCACTGGATAAAGCAATGAGCCAAGGGGGACGTCATGCCCCATCTAACCCCAAAATGCTGAAAGTGCTTCAATGCCCCCCTTCCAAGACATTGTAGGCTCATTGCTACGCAATAGCTGGAAGGATGGCACACTAAGTTGGGAAGGTTGGAGCAGGGGTTTCTAGAAGTTGAAGAAGGTCCAAGTGGGTGCAAGAAGGTGTGCTAGGAGAAAATAACATTCCTTTACAAAGCATAATTACCTCTGCAAGTTGGGCATGTGGCCTAGTGGGTCACCCCAGAAGCCCCCAACACCAACCCAAGGGCATAAAGCCCTGCATGGTGGAGATATTATCACATCAAAGGGCAGTCAACAAAGCCACTAAGCCAAGTACTTCTAAGAGTGAAACCAAAGGGGCGGACCATGTCCAATCTAGGGGTTAAATAGCCCTAAAACCAAGTAGCCATACAATAAATCCCACTTTTGCCCTGTACAATAATTTTTTTGACCCCCTGCTCTAGCCTTAGCGTTGCTGGAACATTGAAGTAACTCTAGTAAGTAACAGGCACAACACCAACACATCCACCTATTGCTTTTAGACGAAGAGTGGTGACCTTTGCCCATTAAAGGGGTAGAGGGAATCAATGATTCCTTAGTGCATTTATCATTGCAATATTCAAATGCTTTAGGATGATTCATCTCATGAGATACATTTATTTTTGCTTTGATGTGATTTTGTATCACAATGTTGTTGAAGAATGCAGCTTGGACAAAAACTTCCATACAGGTTCAATGTGAATGTACTAGAAGTAGTTCGAGTTATTTTCCATTTTGTAATTCACTTTATTCTGTGAAAGTCTTATATTTATATGATTGAGTCTAATAAGGTGTATTTATGTATCAGTGATTTGATCAATCTCAATTGCTATGAAATTAGGGTTTCAACTCAAGTATAAAGGTAGGTCAAGATAGAGTGTTTAAACACAGTTTTTATCGAATACGGGCAATGATCGGAAGAGAGGAGATAAAGTAGATTTGCAAGAAGAGGATTGACCAACAAACTTGTAGGTTGAAGACAATGCTGCATAACAATATTCTGTATAGTTGTAGAAACAAAGTTGTATGGTATAGTCCATACAATCATACAGAAAGGTTTGTATAGTTCGTACAACAACACTTTGATTTTCGGGCAAGTTTACTTATGTTTAACAAGTCGTACACCTTAGGTTGGGGTGATTTTTGTTTATTGTGCAACTGTTGGTTTTTAACAGCTGTGGAGGTTGCCTTGTAAGCTTTGATTAAGTTAATCATAAGCTAATATGAAGGAGAAAATTCCCTGCATGTGTGTAATTGTTTTGTTAGGCTTTCGCTATCTACTTTCTAGCTATTGTGTGGTTGTTGCTATGTGAAGAATTATATTTCTGCAATTAAATAACTACTTTGTTAGACTGGGAACATGAGGAGAATAGTCACCTAGGGTTTGGAATTTTCACATGGTATTAGAGCTTCTTTGATGAGAGGATTCAAAGAGTTTACATTAGTAGATCAACTATTGGAACCAATTGTCGGAAAAAAGGATCAACAATTAGAGGGTTCCAGAGGTAGTGCTTATCACATTTGGGAGTTTGTATGTTAGACCTCAGAGATGGCATCAACTAGCCTTAGGTTCAAGGATAGATTGGAAGGTACCTCAAATTTCCTATCATGGGAAGTCAGGGTAACTCTTCTATTGAAAGGGAATGATCTATGGGATATCATCCAAACTATAGTGATTGCGTCAATAGATCCACAAGATTTGGTAGTTCACAAGAAGAAAGAAGTGAAATCCAAGTAGATGATCATGGATGCTATAAATGATCATTTGATTCCTCATGTATCCGAGAAGAAGACGGTGAAGGAGATGTTCAATATTTTTATTAGCCTTTACTAGAGTGAGAACATCAAGAGGAAGATTATCTTGCCTAATAGACTCTGATTGACAGAAATACCAGATTTGACACAATTAACAATTACCTGACTAAGTTCACGTAGATTCATGATCAAATTGCAGTAGTTGGGGAGAAGATTGAAGATAAAGAGTTAGTGAGTCGAGCATTAAATTGTTTCTCATCTCAATGGGAAACATTTGTTTAGGGTGTTTGTGCTCGGGAGAATCTTCTCTCATTTGAAAGACTGTGTGATGACTATATCCAGGAGGAGACTTAGATGAAGTCAAAGGCCAACAACTAGGGAAGTGATAGTGACCATGCCCTAATTGGTCAAACAGAGAAGGGCAGTGGTAAAGGACCCAACAAGGGCAAGGTAAAGAGGAGTCAACCTCATAGCTAGGGAAGGAGGACTTGAGTAAAATCAAGTGCTTCATTTGTCATAAGCATGGCCATTATGCATCACAATGTTTGGACAAGAAGGGTAAGGGAAGCAACAACAAAATCAGGTAGTGGGCTTTGCTGAAAATCAGATGAACTAGTTTGCCTCCAAGCTAGAGAAGGATTTCTCGATGGTATCTTGCCTTTCTACCAGCATGATTTTGAGAACACTTGGTGCGTGGAAAGTGGAGTATCTAGGATTATAACCACATCCTAGAATTTATTTTCAAGCCTAAAAGAGCATGTCTCAGGAGTTCAGGTTGAGCTTGGTTATGATACCAAGCATCCGGTAGGAGTTGGTACCATTCCCTTCTAGCTCTAGTCAGGTCACTCTTTAGACTTTGATCATGTATTGTTTGTTCCAAGTCTTAGGAAGAACTTGCTTTCAATTTCGGTCATGAAGATAAGGGCTTTGCAGTAGAGTTCAAGAACCAACAAGTCCTTATAAGAACAAAGGAGTCTAGCTTAGAATCAGCACAGGTGATTGGGGTTATGGAGGGCAACTTATATAGGTTATAGGGTGGACCAGTTTGAACCTTACTTCATAACATGGACAACTTGCACGAGTTGTGGTATAAGAGGATGGGGCACTTGCATCATAGTTTGTTTCCTATTCCGAGGGAGATAGTCGGGGTTCAACATTGAGCAGTAGGGAGCATGCAAAGAGTGTGAGGCTGGAAAGCATGCCAAGGTTGCTTTACCAAGCATTAGAATGTATGTGGACCAATGTTAGCAACACCAATTTTAGGAAGCATGTTTTTTTTATTGTTGGCTTCTTTTGCAAGAAACCTTTTAAGGACACAAACCCCAAAGCATTAGTAATTCATCCTCTAAATGAGATGACTGAGTTTGTACACGAGCAGAGAAATAGTTCACAGAAATCTGAGATGAATCTATAAAAAATTCCAAACTAAAGAAGCCCTAACAGGCTTTTACTGCTGCCACATGGATTGTACCTGAACTGCTGTCACATGGACTGTACTTTCACTGCTGCCACGTGGACTGTACATGTTCACTGTACTTGCCCAGCTGTTGTGATTGTACCTTCCTGTACCTATTGGCACCTCTCGGATGCTTATTGCTGCTGCAACATGGATTGCTGCTACCCTACACCGTGAGTTGTAGCAGCTTTGTTGGTACTGTTGCTCATCACCGTGAGCTCTACTGTCGTGGATAGCCTCCACCGTGAGTGATAGTAGTGTTGCAGCTGCAACAATTTCCCAAAATTCTAAAAAATTTTAGGACCCTCCTTTGCTTTGATTAGTTGGATTTTCTTCTTGAAATTGGTCTAAGAACTTTCAGAGAGACTTTGCTTATGCTTGGATTGAGTTACCCATTGTTTTGATTCCTCCTTTGATGCCTTAAGTAATCCACTACTTGATCTATCTTTATCACTGCCCTTAAGCGCATTGGAAACATGCTTGAATCGGAAGTTATCTTGGTTTTAGTCTTCCGCCGTTGCGGGTGGAGTTTTGCTTTGGTCTTCCGCCGTTGCGGATAGAAGTTTACTTTCGACTGCTGATCGTTTGTTTTTTTATTTCGGATGCCTTTTGGTTTTGGCATCGGAAGCTTTTTACGATTTTTCTTCCGCCGTTGCGGATGGATTTAAACTTTCGTCCTCCGACCCAAAAACCTTCCGACATCCGATCTTTCAATTGCTACCCGATGTATAACCAGAGCGGAAAGCATAGCACTTTGACCATCCGCCGTTGCGGAAGAACGTTCGCTTTCATCCTCCGATTCGAAAAACCTTCCGACGTCCGATCTTCTGATTTTTTTCTCGCTATGCGTTTCTCTGCGGCTGGGTCTACGCTTTGGCCGTCCGCCGTTGCGGAAGGAAGATTACTTCCGACCTCCGATGCAAAAGCTCTCCGACCTTCGATATGTCCTCGCACGTGCGATCAAATATATATACGGGAATGGCCTTTTGTTTTTCTATTGTTATTTTTTCGTCGCCAAAGCACTATCGCCGTCGAGCCGTCGTTTTCTTGAGCCAGTGAAGGACCCTGCTGTCGGCGTACCTGCATCCAGGTGGCAACCGTGGAAGCCTGGACGTCGTCGACTCGCTCATCTTCCCGTTGATTACGTTGCGTTTGCCAGGTAGGCTCCTCGTCGTTTTCTCCCTTTTCATTCGAACTGTTAGTGGTTTTCTACGGTAGTTTCGTGTTCCCGACCTTTTTCCTCGTCCCGCTAGGTTTTTTCGCCTATACAAGTGGAAGTTTTATCTTTTTTGACCGTGGGAGGGTAGTGTAACCTTCAGAGCAGCTTGCGTTTTTCCCACCGCTGTTTGTTTGCAACCCCGCGTAGAGAGGAGAAGGGGGGTTTGGTGCGGACGGCCGTTACGCCGTCCGCACCGAAACCCCTGTGTGAAGATGTTGAGTAGGGGTAGGTTTGCGGCCATATCTCCCTATCAAGCTTGAGCTGTTTGGTGCTTCCCGTAACCTTCACCCCAGCCGTTTGACCTACGCTGTCCCGCGCAACCCTATTCACGCTCAGTTTCGAAACATGGTCGGGGTAAGGGGTTTACTGCGACAACTAGTTGTTGACCAAAATTGCACAGGCGGTTTTCTTTGATTGAAGAGCACCCTATTAATCCGCAGCCTTGAATAGCGAACGTTTAACCTACGCTGTCCCGCGTGCTGTTATTTTCAAACCCTAACCTGTGAGAGGATGTGTCACGGCGCTTGGTTTGCATAGTTTTCCCCTATCCGTCTCGCGCATTGATTTGTTAAATGGCACCCGCGGAAAGTGGGGTCTTTGGACATGTTAATGAAGATGTTGTTCGCCCAATTCTATTGGCAGAATTTCAGTAGTTGATTGCTATTTTTATTATATATGACTTGTTTTGCATCATGCGAGATATAGACAAGATCATTAAATGCTGCACTGTGGTTTTAACAATTCTGATTAGTTAGGCCGTTTCAAGTCCACACACACATATTTTTAACAAATTGCCGTCATGATACACATAGAAGAAGTAAAACGCTGCACACTGTCATATAAATATCTGCACCTTGAATTTCTCAATGTTACAATGTTATATATGGCAGGAAGAATTCGAATCCACCATGTCCAAGAGACAGAAGAAGAAGGCCCCAGTGGTCGAAGAAGAACCAGAAGTAGAGGTTGTCACGAAGACCGAATACATATATGAAGACACCCAATGTGTTTCTGGTGTTGAACCTGAGTATAAGTGGGGTGAAATTTATAGATTGATCTCCCGCAGGGAGGTTCCCGACATGGGCCTCGAAGAAGAATCCATCTATGCTAACATAGAGAAATCTTCTCTCATGAAGGTGGCCACCAGACCAGAGCTGTTCCCATGCTCTGAGGTAATTAGATGGATTCTGCCCCATGCACATACAACCACAATGATCCTCGGGAATGTTGAAAAGCAAGGCTATGTTGCTTATAGCCCTGGTTATGTGGCTCTAGCCTATCACTTGCCAGAAGCTCAGGTGTTCTTATCTGATGATTGGTTAAACAACATTAGAATGGACCTTATAGAAACCATGAAAAGAATGATGTTGACTGGAAAACATTTCAGGAACAGAGTGACAGGGGAATATGACACTGCAAGTTTAAGAGTTCCATACAGATTCATAGCTTTGATGCTCAACAGAATATTTGAAAGAGCTCATGGCAGGTTGTTCAAACTGGAATGGATACCCATCATCTTTCATGTTGCAACCCAAGGAACAGTCTTCAACTGGGCCAGCATGGTATCAAGCAGTCTTTCTTCCTGCTTAGCCGCAGCCTTGGGAGGAGAATCACGGAAAAGGTATGAATTCTATATGAGTTCAATACTGATAGACTGCATACTGTGCAACCAGCCTTTCCTTGGTCTCAGGTGCATATGGGACAGGGAAAGAATGCCTGTTTATGCTGCATATAAACCATTGTGGGCCCACCAGTACCACAGCCATTACAGAGAAGTATGCGAGCACTTCATTATGCCACTATACACGCTCATCTTCCGGAAAGAGTGTGATTGTATGTCGGAAGAGGCCATGCAAGTCATACAGGATTATGCAGACTACTTCTTGACCGAAAATGGCCTGTATTTCAGAATGTTTGGAGGTTCGAAAGCACCTTCCCTGCTGCCCAAATAAGCAACGGATTACGTTATCCACAAGGAGGGGGTCAGACAAGTATTCCTGGATGGAATAGGCAGTTTCCTGTTCAAGCATAAGAAGACTGCTTACCCGCCCTTGCCCTTCAAACTAGGTAGTTGCAGGTTCACTAAGGTGAAACAAGCTGAGGAATTCGTATAAGAGCTGGAAAAGTTCCATTTTGGTGAGATGCCTTTTCGGAGAAATGATACTCACGGAAAAGTAGCTGAGCACTGTAAAGAGCACAAGGTGCATTTCGAGTATACCCACCATTTTGATAGGGATGAGTCTGTCTTCCGAAATGCCCCGAACCTGACAGCACTAAGGAGAAGATTCAAGAAGAAGATAACCACCATAGGTGGAAAAGGGGATGAACAGGCTAAGGCTGAGGAAGAAGCCAAAAGGAGAAATGAAGAGGCCCAAAGGTTAGAAAAGGAAGCTGCAGAAAGGCTGCATACAGAAGAAGAAAGAAGAGCTGCTCAGGAAGCAGATGAGAAAGCGAAGGAAGCAGCCAAAGAAGCAGAGGAAGCAGCTAGAAAAGAAGCAGAAGAAGCAAAGAGAAAACTCGATGAGGAGCTCCAAACGCAAGAAGCTGAAAGGGTAAAGTTGACACAGCAGTCAGCTTCTGAAACAGCAGCAAAGCAGACCCAGGACACGGAGAACCCCGAGGTTCAGACCTCTCAAGTACCTGCTGCCAGCACACCCATGGTCCCCACACTCAAGATGGTTCTTTTTGTACAGGAAAAGGGAAAGGAAATCCCTGACTTCAACACTGTATATTATGATAGGGCAACAAAGAGAATAATAAAGAGGACAGAGAGGAAAGTTGAGGCGGGAGAGCTACCCGGTAAAATGATAATTGATACAGCTGTCATGTTAGGAACAGACCAAGATCCGAGATTTACCCTAAGAGCTGGGTCTGCATTCATCCAAGATTCAGAGGATAATGTAAGCAAAATCATGATTGACTTGGAGCAATCCAAGAAATCTTCTGCTCAATTGAAAGATACATTGAGGCACGAGAGGGAAGAGAGCAACAGGCTCAAGAGGAAATATGAATACATGCAAAGGGAAATGAACTCCTCAAAAGCTGAGATACAGGCTCTCCAAGTAGAAATACAAGTTAAGGAAACAGCACAGGAGGCTCTAGAGATAGCACAGAAGGAATGTCAAGAGCTCAAGAGTGAAAAGGAAAAGCTATTGGCAAAAGTGGATGAGCTAGAAGACCAGCTGAAGATCCTCTTGCAGGCCAATGATATGCACACCCAGAAAGCTAGGATGCTGCAGCTGCAGATTGCTATAGAGGAGGAAAGGTGTAAAGTTCTCCAGATAGATGGTCGCTTAGAAGAAATCCTGGAAACCTCTTCTTACTTCGTGGATAGAGCACAGGACATGCTTGAAGTCTTGACTGCCAGAATGGCAAGGCTGGAAAACAACGAAGAAACTCCAGCAGAGCTACCAGTAAAAGATAAATCAGCTCTCAAGCGGAATCATGACCTAGTAGAGTTCGCCATCAACACCGCTGAAGACTTCAAGAAGACAGTTAAAAAGACAAAAGGATTATGCACCGAGTTTTTCAGAAGACTTCTCATCACTTACAACCGATGCCAGATAGAGGCTGAGCAGAGACTTGACGCTTTCCCAGATCACAACGCCTTTGTGGAGCTGTTGCAGAAGAAATACCAGGAAGAGGAAGCTAAGGTGCAGCATCTTACAGCCCTGGATGAGGAGATCATGAGGAACGAAGTAGACCACTCAGCTGTCAGTGTGCGGCTTTTAGATGACCAGCTTCGGTTAAGTGCGCCCAGGATCGATGCTATCAAGAACCAAGCTGAGAATTTTGAGATAAGTGTTCAGTTTTTGGAGCCTTGTACCTTTGAAGGCATCGCCACTGAAGCTGCAGAGTGGAGGAAATTCCTAGACAGCCAAGTGGGTCCCTCCACATGAAGGACTAGTCACTTTTGTATTTATAACAAATTTTGTAAACAAGAAAACTTTTGAGAAAAGGTTAAGCGTTGGGAAAATGAAGCGTTGGGAAGCCCAAAGGTTACTTTGGGCAGCCCAACCATCTCACCTTTTGTATAAATGTAATAGACTAAGAAGGAAGAAGGACTTTTTCCCAGTGAGACTGGTGAATACATATTGTAAGAAGAACTATTTCCTTTTGCAATAAAAAATTACAGTTTGCCTGATGGAGAAAGCTTGGTGGAATATTCAAATGTTGTGCAATGGATTTGTTGAAGAGGAACTATTTCGTTTTCAGCTTTATGTCCATTAACTGTGAGACCGTTCTAACTCATTGAACCTATGTTCTTATATGAATGTTTTCCGGTTTATTTTATGAAGATTTCCACTATGAGTAATGGATGCTGCTTATGAAACAGTTGGCTATCTGATTGTTGAATTATCTTTAATCTTTCATGTGTTGTAGATAAAAATATCAGCTACCTGTAATTTCTGTTTATAATGCATGAATAATACACATTACTCATAAATAAATCATATTCTGGCTCCCCGGGGATAGGTGCATAGATAGGTAGTTAGGTGGATAGTTAGTTGATTTCTTTACTGCATATGTGATTTAGATGCCTGTGAGCCTAAGACGAGAGGTAAGAACCTGCACATCACATTGTGAATGCTCCCTGCATCCTCATCACCCTGCATTGTTAGTTAGGCATTTGCATTGCATATGTTAAGTCAAAAAATACAAAAACTCGGTGGACCGGGCCGCAACCGGTAAAGCCTTTGTTTTGTTACCTTTGACCTACGGTAGCCGGACCGCAAACCGGACGGATTCCCTACACCAAACAGTCAACGGGCTAGTTGGGAACGTTGATTGGGGAGAATCCCTTATTGTTGTCGCCTGCGAATTTCCAGGCTTCAACAGTTCTGGCGCTAGAAGGAGGGCCGCCAGTGAATGGCTGGCCGTGGAAACTTAGTTTTCCCAAGATTACCTTACCAGCAGATATTTGAAGCTTTCAGCCTGATCCAAGTACTTACAGGTTTCGATTATACCTGTAAAGTAAAAAAGCCTGTT
Organism: Pseudotsuga menziesii; assembly: GCA_001517045.1. Lineage (NCBI taxonomy): Eukaryota > Viridiplantae > Streptophyta > Pinopsida > Pinales > Pinaceae > Pseudotsuga > Pseudotsuga menziesii. Next base: position 186,049 of record LPNX010229839.1, read on the forward strand.
CGCACCTTGCGTGACTCGTTACTTAGACTTTATTCCTTTGCCTGCGCTCATGGCTGGTGTAATTGTCAATCAGCCCAACCCCTTACCTGCTTGGAGAGCTAGATCACCGTTGAACCTTACGCCTCCATTGCATAACTTACCTCAAGGTTTTGAAAAGCTGCTGCCTAAGTTTGACCCTGAGGAAAAGACTGCTGTAGATGATCACTTGCAGAGTTTTTATTTAGCAGTAGAAGGGTTAAGGGCTGGGGAGTACAAAGATGTTGTCTGTAGATTATTCCCTCATACCCTGAAAGGGGCGGCTGCTTCATGGTACTTTGCCCTGCCCGCAAACTCGATCCCAGACTGGAACTCTTTCGAAAGGATTTTCAGGAATAAATATACAGCACAAAAAACGCATGCCTCATTAATGAAAGGTCTTGGTTTGTTAAGGAAAGAGAAGAATGAGAAGGTACGTAGTTTCACTCAAAGATTCTCATTCTACCTAAAGAATTTTTCTGAGGCTGACAGACCCTCAGACAAGGTCTTAATTGAGTATTATACCTCAGCCCTAGGGCCTGAGTTGGCCATGTTTGCCAAGATGAAAGCCAAGCCTACCTTGATAGAGACCTATGAAGAGGCAGAGAGGGTAGAGGCTGAAAGGGAAAGCATAGCAGATTATCCTGAAGCACCTGAGGAAAAGACTATCAGGAAAAAGTCCTTATTGCTGTCTAGACCTAAAGAGGATCACTTACATGATTATCAGGGAATGCTGAACATGATGCAGAATTTATCCAACAGAATAATAGACCTGGAGAAGGGGCGGGAAGCTCAAAAAACGGGAAGCTCAAAAAACTCATAAACCCCATTATCCAAAAAGTGAGGATAACAACCAATGGCAAGTCCCTCCCCCATATCTACCATCAGTAAACATAACAGAAGTAGGAGGTGATAATTTCTGCACTTTTCACCAACAACCTCATTCGGAAAAGAAGTGCCCGCAATGGTTGAATTTGATAACGCTGGTTATGAATCATCTGCTAGATTCTAAAGTAACCAAGAACAGTGCCAAGGAGGAGAAGAAAAACCAGGCTAATGATACTATGCTTTCATGGAATGGTATCTCGCTGTTTGACACTGAAGGTAGCTCTCTCAAAACTGAATGCACACCTATAGTGACAAAGGATATAGATTTAACAATTTCGAAGATCAAAAGACTGCAAAATAATGTCAAAAGACAAGTAGAGATGAAGGTTGAAGACAAATCACCTAGGGCCAATGCCCTCAACCAGGAGGCAGAGCCAATCACCAAGACTGTCAAACCTGTAGAAGAACTGATAGGTGTTAGTGAGGAAAACACCAATGAAATTGGAGAGCATGAAGAGTATTTGCCTTCTCAAAACCAACCAGGAAAAGAAGACATAGAACCAGGTTGGGAAGAGAAAGTTGATACCCCACCTTTTCTTTTGACCTTAGAAATGCTGAATCACAATGTGCATAATTGCTTGGTAGATTCTGGATCAGCAGTGAATGTTATGCCTCTGGAGATTTGCAAAAAGATTAATGGAAAGCCGGAGTCCACATTTTGTGAAGTAACGCAATTAGACAGCTCAGGTGTCAAAGTAGTGGGAGAAATGAAAAATGTCCTCATTCGCTTGGCTGCAAACAACAAAATTTGTCAATTTATTGACATTACTGTGGCTAACATACCTAGTGGATATGGGCTTATTCTGAACAGAGATTGGTATGCCAGGTTAAAAGGCTATTTTGCTTCGGATTGGTCTCATCTCTTATTGCCTCTCAAGGGTACACCAAATAAGATTAAGATTTTGAGAGAGCCTTATATGAAATATACCGTTACTAAGCTAGGGGATGGAAATGAATCTGCTGATTCTGTCCTGGGAAACTATCTGACTGAGTGTAAGCTGAGACATCATACCTCAAGCAAGGCCAGTTCTATGACTGACGTTCAGCCTGAGCTTCTTCAACTTCTTCAGGCTGTAAGAGATGATTGTAGGATAGTAGACATGGGTTCAGTCTCCAAAACAGCACAGCTAGATCATGGTTAGATTACTCATGATCCAGCCCACCCCTTGACCCCCTAGATCCAAAATTTTTCAGGAGTGGGCAGATTTTTCTTTGCTTGTTGTTTTGTACATAAATAAATTGTTTGTTTGCTTTAACGCTTGGTATTATTTCTTTTGATTATTTGATTCGATGCTGTTTTCTCTTACTGCTTTGTTAGCATTTCTTTTGCTTTGAATAAAGAGGCAAACTTTTGGTTGCAATGGAAACACCAGGGTTCGTTATTAACTAAAATCTCGAGCAATAGACTGTGCTTTAAAGTATGGAATGTCTTCTAGCAGCAGTGTCCCTAACTGGCAATGCATTCATTGAAGTCTTACTTAACCCCTGTAAATAGCTCAGAAATAAAAGAGGTTTGGAATACTATTTCGAGGCTCCATCCATTTTACATCTTAAATATCCAAGGGGGTGACAGCAAAAGACCCACGGAAAGGTAGCAGAGTAAAACAGTATGTCATATATAAATGATCCCATGTCATATATTTAGAAAAACAAAAAGCTATCAAGAGTCAAAACTCCTTACAAAAAAAAAATAAAAAATATCAAAGCAAAATATTAAAGCATGAAGTACTAAATGGCCACAAGATCCTCTCCGTCTGTGAACTGAAATATGAAATACATTGTTCACACAAAAGGACACTATGGGATAGAGGATCCTGAATTAAAATTCAGTAAGAAAGCCCTGCAGGAGGACTCATATAAAAAAAAACTAAAGTTCAAAAGGCACAAAAGTGCAGTTGGCATGGGAATGAGGAACAAAAGGATAATACTGTTTACCCTCTGTTACAATCCTGTGGTGTCTAAGTTGTAAACTACCTGAGGACAGGCAAAATAAATCTCACTTATTTGGCCTCAAAAGAGTTATTCAGACTTGCAATATTTCTGATGTTACCATTTCCTAAAAGATAGACTCCTGTTCAATGATTTAAATGCTTAAGTTGGCCAGCTTGGGGATACAAGCATCTAGAAGATTTCAGCTTTTATTCAGATGGTCTTGCTCTGGGAAGGAGCTAATTCAGAAATCTGGGGTTCACCAGGTAGTCGCCAATTGTTGCAGCTGCAACAATTTCCCAAAATTCTAAAAATTTTTAGGACCCTCCTTTGCTTTGATTAGTTGGATTTTCTTCTTGAAATTGGTCTAAGAACTTTCAGAGAGACTTTGCTTATGCTTGGATTGAGCTACCCATTGTTTTGATTCCTCCTATGATGCCTTAAGTAATCCACTATTTGATCTATCTTTATCACTGCCCTTAAGCGCATTGGAAACATGCTTGAATCGAAAGTTATCTTGGTTTTAGTCTTCCGTCGTTGCGGGTGGAGTTTTGCTTTGGTCTTCCGCCGTTGCGGATAGAAGTTTACTTTCGACTGCCGATCGTTTGTTTTTTATTTCGGATGCCTTTTGGTTTTGGCATCGGAAGCTTTTTACGATTTTTCTTCCGCCGTTGCGGATGGATTTAAACTTTCGTCCTCCGACCCAAAAACCTTTCGACATCCGATCTTTCAATTGCTACCCGATGTATAACCAGAGCGGAAAGCTTCGTACTTTGATCATCCGCCATTGAGGAAGAACGTTCGCTTTCATCCTCCGATTCGAAAAACCTTCCGACGTCCGATCTTCTGATTTTTTTCTCGCTATGCGTTTCTCCACGGCTGGGTCTACGCTTTGGCCGTCCGCCGTTGCGGAAGGAAGATTACTTCCGACCTTCGATGCGAAAGCTCTCCGACGTCCGATATGTCCTTGCACGTGCGATCAAATATATATACGGGAATGACGTTTTGTTTTTCTATTGTTATTTTTTCATCGCCAAAGCACTATCGCTGTCGTTTTCTTGAGCTAGTGAAGGACCCTGCTGTCGGCGTACCTGCATCTAGGTGGCAACCGTGGAAGCCTGGATGTCGTCGACTCGCTCATCTTCCCGTTGATTGCGTTGCGTTTGCCAGGTAGGCTCCTCGTCGTTTTCTCCCTTTTCATTCGAACTGTTAGTGGTTTTCTACGGTAGTTTCGTGTTCCCGGCCGTTTTCCCCGTCCCGCTAGGTTTTTTCGCCTATACAAGTGGAAGTTTTATCTTTTTTGACCGTGGGAGGGTAGTGTAATCTTCAGAGCAGCTTGCGTTTTTCCCACCGCTATTTGTTTGCAACCCCGCACAGAGAGGAGAAGGGGGGTTTGGTGCGGACGACCGTTACCCCGTCTGCACCGAAACCCCTGTGTGAAGATGTTGAGTAGGGGTAGGTTTGCGGCCATATCTCCCTATCAAGCTTGAGCTGTTTGGTGCTTCCCGTAACCTTCACCCCAGCCGTTTGACCTACGCTGTCCCGTGCAACCCTATTCACGCTCAGTTTCGAAACATGGCCGGGGTAAGGGGTTTACTGCGACAACTAGTTGTTGACCAAAATTGCACAGGCGGTTTTCTTTTATTGAAGAGCACCCTATTAATCCGCAGCCTTGAATAGCGAACGTTTAACCTACGCTGTCCTGCGCGCTGTTATTTTCAAACCCTAACCTGTGAGAGGATGTGTCACGGCGCTCAGTTTGCATAGTTTTCCCCTATCCGTCTCGCGCATTGATTTGTTAAATGGCACCCGCGGAAAGTGGAGACTTTGGACATGTTAATGAAGATGTTGTTCGCCCAATTCTATTGGCAGAATTTCAGTAGTTGATTGCTATTTTTATTGTATATGACTTGTTTTGCATCATGCTAGATATAGACAAGATCATTAAATGCTGCACTGTGGTTTTAACAATTCTGATTAGTTAGGCCGTTTCAAGTCCACACACACATATTTTTAACAAATTGCTGTCATGATACACATAGAAGAAGTAAAACGCTGCACACTGTCATATAAATATCTGCACCTTGAATTTCTCAATGTTACAATGTTATATATGGCAGGTAGAATTCGAATCCACCATGTCCGAGAGACAGAAGAAGAAGGCCCTAGTGGTCGAAGAAGAGCTAGAAGTAGAGGTTGTCACGAAGACCGAATACATATATGAAGACACCCAATGTGTTTCTGGTGTTGAACCTGAGTACAAGTGGGGTGAAATTTATAGATTGATCTCCCGCAGGGAGGTTCCCGACATGGGCCTCGAAGAAGAATCCATCTATGCTAACATAGAGAAATCTTCTCTCATGAAGGTGGCCACCAGACCAGAGCTGTTCCCATGCTCTGAGGTAATTAGATGGATTCTGCCCCATGCAGATACAACCACAATGATCCTCGGGAATGTTGAAAAGCAGGGCTTTGCTGCTTATAGCCCTGGTTATGTGGTTCTATCCTATCACTTGCCAGAAGCTCAGGTGTTCTTATCTGATGATTGGTTAAACAGCATTAGAATGGACCTTATAGAAACCATGAAAAGAATGATACATTTCAGGAATAGAGTGACAGGGGAATATGACACTGCAAGTTTAAGAGTTCCATACAGATTCATAGCTTTGATGCTCAACAGAATATTTGGAAGAGCTCATGGCAGGTTGTTCAAACTGGAATGGATACCCATCATCTTTCATGTTGCAACCCAAGGAACAGTCTTCAACTGGGCCAGCATGGTATCAAGCAGTCTTTCTTCCTGCTTATCCGTAGCCTTGGGAGGAGAATCACGGAAAAGGTCTGAATTCTATATGAGTTCAATACTGATAGACTGCATACTGTGCAACCAGCCTTTCCTTGGTCTCAGGTGCATATGGGACAGGGAAAGAATGCATGTTTATGCTGCATATAAACCATTGTGGGCCCACCAGTACCACAGCCATTACAGAGAAGTATGCGAGCACTTCATTATGCCACTATACACGCTCATCTTCTGGAAAGAGTGTGATTGTATGTCGGAAGAGGCCATGCAAGTCATACAGGATTATGCAGACTACTTCTTAACCGAAAATGGCCTGTATTTCAGAATGTTTGGAGGTTCGAAAGCACCTTCCCTACTGCCCAAATACGCAACGGATTACGTTATCCACAAGGAGGCGGTCAGACAAGTATTCCTGGATGGAATAGGCAGTTCCCTGTTCGAGCATAAGAAGACTGCTTACACGCCCTTGCCCTTCAAACTCGGTAGTTGCAGGTTCACTAAGGTGAAACAAGCTGAGGAATTCGTACAAGAGCTGGAAAAGTTCCATTTTGGCGAGATGCCTTTCCGGAGAAATGATACTCACGGAAAAGTAGCTGAGCACTGTAAAGAGCACAAGGTGCATTTCGAGTATACCCACCATTTTGATAGGGATGAGTCTGTCTTCCGAAATGCCCCGAACTTGACAGCACCAAGGAGAAGATTCAAGAAGAAGATAACCACCATAGGTGGAAAAGGGGATGAACAGGCTAAGGCTGAGGAAGAAGCCAAAAGGAGAAATGAAGAGGCCCAAAGGTTAGAAAAGGAAGCTGCAGAAAGACTGCATACAGAAGAAGAAAGAAGAGTTGATCAGGAAGCAGCCAAAGAAGCAGAGGAAGCAGCTAGAAAAGAAGCAGAAGAAGCAAAGAGAAAACTCGATGAGGAGCTCCAAACGCAAGAAGGTGAAAGGGTAAAGTTGACACAGCAGTCAGCTTCTGAAACAGCAGCAAAGCAGACCCAGGACACGGAGAACCCCGAGGTTCAGACCTCTCAAGTACCTGCTGCCAGCACACCCATGGTCCCCACACTCAAGCTGGTTCCTTTTGTACAGGAAAAGGGAAAGGAAATCCCTGACTTCAACACTGTATATTATGATAGGGCAACAAAGAGAATAATAAAGAGGACAGAGAGGAAAGTTGAGGCGGGAGAGCTACCGGGTAAAATGATAACTGATACGGCTGTCATGTTAGGAACAGACCAAGATCCGAGATTTACCCTAAGAGCCGAGTCTGCATTCATCCAAGCTTCAAAGGATAATGTAAGCAAAATCATGATTGACTTGGAGCAATCCAAGAAATCTTCTGCTCAATTGAAAGATACATTGAGGCATGAGAGGGAAGAGAGCAACAGGCTCAAGAGGAAATATGAATACATGCAAAGGGAAATGAACTCCTCAAAAGCTGAGATACAGGCTCTCCAAGTAGAAATACAAGTTAAGGAAACAGCACAGGAGGCTCTAGAGATAGCACAGAAGGAATGTCAAGAGCTCAAGAGTGAAAAGGAAAAGCTATTGGCAAAAGTGGATGAGCTAGAAGACCAGCTGAAGATCCTCTTGCAGGCCAATGATATGCACACCCAGAAAGCTAGGATGCTGCAGCTGCAGATTGCTATAGAGGAGGAAAGGTGTAAAGTTCTCCAGATAGATGGTCGCTTAGAAGAAATCCTGGAAACCTCTTCTTACTTCGTGGATAGATCACAGGACGTGCTTGAAGTCTTGACTGCCAGAATGGCAAGGCTGGAAAACAACGAAGAAACTCCAGCAGAGCTACCAGCAAAAGATAAATCAGCTCTCAAGCGGGATCATGACCTAGTAGAGTTCGCCATCAACACCGCTGAAGACTTCAAGAAGACAGTTAAAAAGACAAAAGGATTATGCACCGAGTTTTTCAGAAGACTTCTCATCACTTACAATCGGTGCCAGATAGAGGCTGAGCAGAGACTTGATGCTTTTCCAGATCACAACGCCTTTGTGGAGCTGTTGCAGAAGAAATACCAGGAGGAGGAAGCTAAGGTGCAGCATCTTACAGCCCTGGATGAGCAGATCATGAGGAACGAAGTAGACCACTCAGCTGTCAGTGTGCGGCTTTTAGATGACCAGCTTCGGTTAAGTGCGCCCAGGATTGATGCTATCAAGAACCAAGCTGAGAAGTTTGAGATAAGTATTCAGTTTTTGGAGCCTTGTACCTTTGAAGGCATCGCTACTGAAGCTGCAGAGTGGAGGAAATTCCTAGACAGCCAAGTGGGTGCCTCCACGTGAAGGAGTAGTCACTTTTGTATTTATAACAAATTTTGTAAAAAAGAAAACTTTTGAGAAAAGGTTAAGCGTTGGGAAAATGAAGCGTTGGGAAGCCCAAAGGTTACTTTGGGCAGCCCAACCATCTCATGTTTTGTATAAATGTAATAGACTAAGAAGGAAGAAGGACTTTTTCCCAGTGAGACTGGTGAATACATATTGTAAGAAGAACTATTTCCTTTTGCAATAAAAAATTACAGTTTGCCTGATGGAGAAAGCTTAGTGGAATATTCAAATGTTGTGCAATGGATTTGTTGAAGAGGAACGATTTCGTTTTCAGCTTTATGTCCATTAACTGTGAGATCGTTCTAACTCATTGAACCTATGTTCTTATATGAATGTTTTCCGGTTTATTTTATGAAGATTTCCACTATGAGTAATGGATGCTGCTTATGAAATAGTTGGCTATCTGATTGTTGAATTATCTTTAATCTTTCATGTGTTGTAGATAAAAATATCAGCTACCTGTAATTTCTGTTTATAATGCATGAATAATACACATTACTCATAAATAAATCATATTCTGGCTCCCCGGGGATAGGTGCATAGATAGGTAGCTAGGTGGATAGTTAGTTGATTTCTTTACTGCATATGTGATTTAGATGCCTGTGAGCCTAAGACGAGAGGTAAGAACCTGCGCATCACATTGTGAATGCTCCCTGCATCCTCATCACCCTGCATTGTTAGTTAGGCATTTGCATTGCATACGTTAAGTCAAAAAATACAAAAACTTGGTGGACCGGGCCGCAACCGGTAAAGCCTTTGTTTTGTTACCTTTGACCTACGGTAGCCGGACCGCAAACCGGACGGATTCCCTACACCAAACAGTCAACGGGCTAGTTGGGAACGTTGATTGGGGAGAATCCCTTACTGTTGTCGCCTGCGAATTTCCAGGCTTCAACAAGTAGCTGCTGTTGCTGAAGGAAGAGGGTAAGAAAAAGAGCCATAGTGACCAACTGTCATGTTAGGGAAGATAGACCAAAAGAAAGGTGTACACCAACGGATAGAAAAGACACCCTCAATCACCGAATTCCTCAGTCAACCAAGCAACGATAGTAGAGAAGACCTCAACCATGAATTCATCTTTTGGGAGCAGTCCAAAATGTGTTTATGAATGCTGGACTTGGATGATGTGAAAATGAGTTGAAGCTTCTTTATTTATATTCCATCAATTATTTAAGTTGGTTCCACATAATTAGGAAGTTGACATTAGGGCTTCTTTTCTTTTCATCTTTGACTCTTGACTTTTAATGTTTTGTGGTTCAAAGGTCTTCTTGGTGTTTGTCTTGTGCCACTTGGTCCTTCACTTAGGGTTTCATGGTTCTTCAAGTATTTTTGTGACCACAACAAGTTGTCTCAAGAGTTCTTCAGTGTCCTCCTGGTTCATTCATGCCCACTCAAAGTACATCTTCATAAATAAGGAGAATTATTAAATGCTTTATCTTGATCTCCTCGTTGCCACCAAGATTAGGTGCTAGGTCTCTCAACCAGGGGTAGCTAGTCCCTGGAGAAGGTCTTATAGCCCATAGATCAAGGAGAGGAGTGCATCACTTGCCCAGACCCGGTCTAGGGCTTATGGTGATGACTTGGTAACTGACCAGGTGCCTCAGCCCCAGGTTGCATCAGATGACTCAATGTCAAATACTTGGTAACTGACCAAGCGCCTACATTCTCCCAAAGAATGGCTCTCATCCCCAGGCTGTGGTCCTAGTCCTGGACTAGGCTAAATTCCTAGTAACTGACTAGGTGCCTCCATTCAGTGAATGGCCCTCAGCGCCAGGTTGAGGCCCCAGTCCTGAACTGGGTTAGTTTCTTGGTAACTGACCAAGTGCCTCCATTCTCCTAGAGAATGCCCCTTAGCCCCAAGCTGAGGCCCCAGTGCCAAACTGGGTTAAATTCCTGGTAACTGACCAGGTGCCTCCATTCTCCCAGAGAATGGCCCTCAACCCCAGGCTGAGGCCCCAATCCCAGACTGGATTGCATTCCTGGTAACTGACCAAGTGTCTCCATTCTCCCAAAGAATGGCTCTTGATGCTGCTTAGGAAAAATCAACGTTTAGGTGGTAGCAAGTTGACATATTTGGAGGGATATGTCATGGTGCAGGAGTACACTTCCATCATGAAGAATGATGTATGGGACATGTTACCAACTTTTTTGTACCATAGTTGGGTTACCTGAGGAGCCACCGGTTGACAGACTTGTTCAAAGTCTGATTCCAGTGTATCAGTTGATCCGTCTGCTTGTC
>LPNX010229886.1:0-14805 GCA_001517045.1 Pseudotsuga menziesii
TACACCAACTTGAAGAATAGAAGCATTATGATCCCAAGCATTATGTCAAAATTATGTTGGCGCTATTTTTTGGTTTCACATATCGCGCACGCGATTTGTATGAGTATAACGCGCTCGCGTTTTGTGTTTATATAACGCGCACACGTTTTGTAGTGTTATATCGCGCGCGCGTATTGTTAAATTCAAATTTTTATTCCCTCCAAATGATAAAGCCGAGCCTCCACCCATGCTTTCATGGAATTCCTATTCCTATGTGTCTGCTTTGTACTTTGCTTCGGATTAACATGCTTGTGCCTTGGAGTATGATAAACCATGGCAAATTCAACATTATATCCATATTTTCAATATGCTCGTGTTTAACGGTTCGTCTGATTGTGCTGCACACCTCCATTTTTTATGAGATTTTAGAAATAGATATGGTTTTTTTTGCAGATTCTAAATATGTAAATTTTAACAAGAATACATAATTTTTTCTATTTTTTTCTTATTTATCTTCTGTCATCACTCCTCAACTCAAAAAACACATTGTTAGTGTTTCTCCTATAACTTTTTCAATTCTTGATCACTTCAAACAAAAATTGTATGGTGTACAAGTAGACACTAACCTATACGTTCTATCAAAACCCCATTTCATGATTTTTGCATTAAGACCTTCAAAGGATGCACCCACAAAACACGTACCATTTTCGAGGTTTTCTCACTTAGACAATTATAAAAATATTATAAAATTACTAATTTAATTTTTGAAAAATAACGCCGCACTAGTGCTATGGGTTCTCTACATGGATGTCAATTTTTGTAGTTTGATTCGATCATTTAGGCCCTCAAAGGCTGCACCCACAAAAACATATACCTTATAATTTCCCTGAAAAATAAAAAGTGCCTGTTAGGAAAAATGAAATTTGACATAGCTATGCAAATTTTCGATACATAAAAGTTATATATTCGGAAAGGTGATTCAATTTCCTACATTTCATGTTTTTTACTCAATGCAAGATATTTTGCATAAGTATCTCAAAAAATCCAAGTAAGTTGAGGGATGCCTGATTTTTCAGGTTTCTATTGCATCTAACGTGCACAAAAAGGTCCCTCATCTTCTTGCACAGGCCCACACCCAAAAAAAAAATTGACAGCCTAGCACACAAAATCTCTCACCCATAAAAAGAAACAAGTCACTCATTTGGATATGCAATTTACCATTTGAACCTAATGAATTAATCACTTTGGAGGAAAGCAAGCTCTCAACCTCAACAATTTGGTAGCTTGGTCATTAAGCTCAATGCTTACCTTTTAGAATTGTGTCTTGTTTACTTGTTCACCACCATTCCACTCTACGACGTTTCATCTACATAAAAACAAATTTATTTATTCATCTCTTGGTTATAGGTGAGCACTTTATTTATTTATAGTATTTTTCTATAAATCACAAGCTTCTTCTCATTCATCTTTGGGTTATAGGTGAGAACTTTATTTATTTATAGTATTCTTCTATAAATCACAAACTTCTTCTTGGTTATAGGTGAGCACTTTATTTATTTATAGTGTTCTTCTATAAATCACAAGCTTCTTACAAGTGTGTTTGGTTGTAGACATGCCCATTCTTTCTCCTAAGCTACATATAGCTTGGCTCAAAATCACATTCCCCATTATAAATTAATTTCATATCCAAAACAAGTTTACATTTCATTATAGTCTGCAATAAATTGGGTCTATAATAATAGAAAAATGCTAACCACTTTCCAAAGGCCCTTTTTCCATATTATTCTTTAAATAAAATATTAAAATAATTATCGAAAAATGCTAACCACTTTTAAATCCCCTTTTTCCACACTATTCTTTAAATAAAATATTAAAATAATAAGCATTATTTAACCAAAATCCATCAAATCTCCTCATAAATCATTATTTGAGTGGCGTTTAAGACAAGGGTCCACCAACCATGAAGTGTCAATAGAAATAAGCTCCATGGGATAGCCCCTCATCGCATATACCCAAAGAGATAGGACTATGCCCGTCCATGAACCAATACGCCCAGCTGCTCAGGTGCCTAACTCCAGTGACCTACAACTTCAAAATATTTGAGTGCCAATGCCAAATCTCCATGACCCACAATTTATCCCCTTTTATTTTATTAACATCAGACATGGGATTGCAATAAACTATAATAGTGCAATAATAAGGATAATCAATTTTTTTCCATGTTATTTATTAACATTAAACATGGGATTGTGTCCTACGATTTTCAATTAACAATTGAATTTAAGCATCATTTGCAGTGATGTTACTCAACTGAAAAATATCTTTGACACATACTATTGAATGTCCAATATTCTCATAAAGAATAATTCATGGCAAGAAAAATGGTTCCTCTTGATATCTAAATCTAAGTTGGGAAACTTCTAATCTTGGAAGCTCAATGAAATAAGGAAGCCAAATAAACTAAATTAATCAACACTAAACAAATATGAACTAATGACTATGCTCCATTTGCAAACATGTTCTTCTTTTTAGGCACAAATACATACTTCAAAAAGGAATACTGGATTGGAAACAACTTTGGGAACTCTCACTTCAATTTGAAGTTTGGATCGATGTAGTCGTTGTACATCTCCATAATCTCATTGTAACTGGAAACGCCTAGATTTGTGAAGTTCCATATGCCTTTGCAATTTTGTTGTGCCATCTCAATTGAAATTGGCAACAACTCTTCAACCTAAATCATAACAAAAGTAAAGACACGAGTAACTGTTACCTCCAAATATGTCCATCTTCAAATAAAATCTCATCCTTTAGTGAAGCAATGCCAACTAAAACTGAAATCACTTATAGAAAATTGAACTAAGTATAAACATATTAAAGGGAAAATCAATATTCTAATTTAATCTATTATAGTCAAGAAGTTTCGAGGAATCTTACCATGGCCTCTATCTTAGAATAGAAAGATCCACCAAGGTTTGTATTGTCTTCCTCCTTAAATCCAATACACGGGGGCGTCACCTAGGGGCCAATATGATATCACGTTCGTTCATATTACAATATAAATATCCAATATGGTGAGGCATATTTTATTTCTTAGGGTTGCCCGCGCCTCTGCCATAAGCCTGCCACAAGCCTGATACTGATGCTGCATCGTTTTTCTGGATTTGGAGGGCGGTTTATTTGGTGCCCGCGCCTTCTGTCTTAGAAATGGGCGATTTCTATGGTCCTCGCGTCTTCTGTATTAGAAATGGGAAGTTTCTATGGTTCCTGCGCCTTTTGTCTTAGAGATGGGCAGTTTCTATGGTGCTCGCGCCTTTTGTTTCATTCATTCCTGTGTCTTCCCCCTCCTTCTGTCTTAGAAATGGGCATGGAAATGGCGGAGAGGCTTCCATTTTCGGTGGACACTTGGACATATTTATATTTGTCTAAGAATAGATACCATTTCTTAACACACTCCCACAAGGATCACACCAGGGGAATTGCAACGCATGCCTCCTACCTTGTCTACTGCACCTCCGTCACTAAACAGATCGTCCACCATCGCTACCCCACGGTGGGTGCTAATTTGTTCCTAAGATGTTTTCTTTAGCTGATATATATTGGGTTATGGAATTTATATTGCCTAACATATATTGTATTTCTTTGTCTCATAGCTAAACGAGAGTATATTTGTCTAACTGGAAATAGGAGAGTTGCTGCTAATTGGTGTTGTCGATGAATCCTTCACCGTCATTGCATTCGATGCCAACCATTTCCCAGGTAAATATGAAGGGTTTAAATCCTAGTCATTTGATCTAAATAAGCATTTAGAATTTTGTTGTGTACCCCATATTTTGGGTTTGGTTGTAGGATCTGCACCTAGGGTATGTTTATTCAATTACATGGATTCCCTATGCCAATTCTTGAATTCATTGTATGCCAATTCAAGCATGATGTGGAATACTTAGTTATCGATTGTGGATAAGACTTCTGGAAGATGGGCTTATTCAAATTTTATGCTATTTTGGTAACCACGTTCTCACCATAGCTTCGAAGGTCTCCATCTTCACATGGTAATTTGGGCAGCAATTCCTTTCACTCTCACCCAAAGAACCCCTATTCCTTTGTGGTGCATGAGTAATAGGAGAATGGTTCAGTTGGAAGGCCAAGCATCCCAACTCTTCACCTTCCTTAAGCATAGCATTGGCTTCTCCTCTTTTGTCTTTTCTCAATAAGAACTTGAGGAATAGTTTCTCATGTTTGATTTTTCAATTCTCCTTCTTTTCCTCTTTGACATCTCTCATGCTTCCTATTCTGTCTTTTCTCAATAAGAACTTGAGGAATAGTTTCTCATGTTTGATTTTTCAAATCTCCTTCTTTTCCTCTTTGACATCTCTCATGCTTACATTAAGAGTACGATGTTATTGTAGGTGTGGATGTTGGTTGAAATGGTATGGGGATTTTCTTCCCATCTGTTGGAATATACGAATACTGAGAGGGCATAAATCAATATTTGACAAATTTTAACAATCATCACATAATCAATCATATCAACGGAGATCAACAACAAGGCACAATACACAAATATTTATTTTATGTGGAAACCCAATAAGGGAGAAAAAAGGTTTTTATTATATTAAACAAGAATTACATTCTTTACAGGTTTCAACCTGTGAGGGACACCAATCACTGTAGTAAGTATCCACTTACGCCTTTTTAGGGGGGAACTAATTCATCCTTTAACCAAGGGAATAAGGGCCTTCAGCCTTGAACCTTTTTTGTTCACCAGGAGCTTTCACCTTTTTCCTCTAATATTTAGACAAACGAGTCCACCAAGTGATTGATTTTATTTATGGCCCTTATTAGAGTGGTGGGGCGATCCACCAAATGGATGGAGAGACATGTTTTTATGTTGGAAACAAAATCCCAAGATTATGGCATTGTTGATGTCGTAGTGGAAGGATGACCTCGTAGCGAAAGATCCTCTTTGCAATTGATTTTTCAAATGAATTGTAAAGGAATCAACTTGTTGCGCTAATTAGGACACCAATCCTCTTTGTAGTGCTAACCACTTACATTGCTCAATATGACAAGGCATCAACTTGTTGAGCTAATGAGGACACCAATCCTCTTTGCAGTGCTAACCACTTACATTGCTCAATCTGATAGGCACCCACCTATTAACATGGTGAGGACACCAAACCTCACTGTAAGAACCTACTCACAGTTTGCAGGAACCAACGTGTTAAGAAGACGAGGACACCAATCCTCTGCCTTGCTCCACCCAGCCACCCTTAAGAAAATTTTATATGCAGTTCCAACCGAGAGATGTAGCTCTGCTTCTCTTTTGCTTACACAATCATATTACCTACAGATTTGAACTCAGGTTTTCCTTCACATTTCTGGTGATCAAAATATCATGTTCAATATATGTCAATACTTGATCAGTCACAAAACTTCATGCACCTGAAGTCTCCTCTTCAGGGCCTCATATACATACTATAAATATGCAACTAAAACACAGTCCTCATTCCTTTTTACACCCAGTCCTTAAACCTTCTTACATAGTCCTCAACATCCCAGTCTATCCTGTGGATGCCACACAGTCTTAACGCTTTCAAAACATTCACACATCTGCACTTTCATTTTCAGTACATTTCACAAAATGAGCATATCATCAATTTAATATTTGGACAATGGATCCTATGTCTTCCTGGAACTCCTCATCTACACACAAATTTCGAATGATCTCTTCATTTGGACACAATAGACAACATATCTATTATTCCTGTAGCTACAACATAGTCCTCAAAGCTCCTCTATATTTTCACATAATATACAAGTTCTCTGGCTCATTTCCTTTTATATGTTCACTCACGACTTCATGCTCTCAAGCCCTCCGAAAACATAAATTTATTTAATGCTCCTAGAGGCCCCAAAACAGAGTAATTTCATACTTAACACAGAGAGTCATTTCAGGCTCTCAAAACTTCTCAACACAGAGAATCGCTTCACTCTCTTTATTTTCTAATACCTTTATATCATCAAATCTTTCACAGGCAGGGAATCATTTCATATTTTCAGTATCTTGACTATCATTCTGTGTCTCACACATTGCAGTATTATAGAATTACTTCATTACAGTAATCAGATTGCTTGTTCTGCAGCCTGTTTGATCTTTCATGGTACAAATCCTGTGATGGTTCAAGGATTGGTAGTAACATACCAAGATCTCATAATATTTTATAGTATAGTTTAAAATGTGGAACCCTTTTGCAATTTTCTTCCATAATCCATCAAATCGCGTTCCATAATTATGCTACATGTATTCTTTCCTTTGTATATACTATATGCAATTGACATAAATCGTACTCAGCACTTGATTCATAGATCACATTCCTACAATTGTAAAGAATAGAGATTTACTTGCAATTTCTTCATTTGCTATCTTCAATGCCTGCATTTAGAAACAAAGAAAATACCCTAAATCTCCATCAAACCCAGAGCCACAGCAGAATCACATTTCTTCATTCAACAAAACTCAAAGTGTTTTTTCCCTTTTCCTCAGCACACCAATCCATGCATACTTGCAATTTTAAATATCACACACACGCCAATACCCATGCCATACTTTTAGCTAACATACCCATAACCTCCAGCGAACTAGAATCATGATTTTAGAGCCTTTTCATTTTTCACTGACACATTATTATTCAAATTTGTTCACAAATATATATGTATTTGTGTGGACCCAATCAATTTAATTAGTTGTGTTCCAACCAATGCGTGAGTGTTCTTCAACTATTTAAACAATTTCAATTTCATTTGTTGTGCACTTTGTGGACCCATCCATGGACAATTGAGGCCATTTTGTGTGTAATATAGCACTAAACATAGGCATAAATGTTATGCAATTTCGAAGGAGTCCAACTTGTTTGTTTTCCACCCATTTCTCAACTGGGTTTTCCCTAATTATAAAGAAAAGGTTTGTTATAAGGATTCTGGAACAAACCTAATATCGTGAGCATGTGGCAGCCCTACAAGCAATCAAAGAACAACAATGAATGGTCTTAGTTCCAAGTCTGGGCACATAGAATTCACCAATAGCCACGAGGAAGCAATAAGGATGAAGTGTTTGATATATGTATCTTAATGAAATATTTTGAGCATCCAAGAGTCAACATGAAATCACTTCTGGTCGTTTTTATGATAGCATCCAGTATTTTCTTCAATGGTAGACTATTCAAGTCAAGTTCACAATGTTTCTAATTTTTAGGTCTTATCTTTGTACAAACAACTATCACTCATTTCTAAGTATATGACAGTCCCTTGGGCATGGTAACAGCCATAAATCCTTGATCTTGTAGCAGCAACAAAAAACATCATCAAATTCTGGGAAGTAAATCCATTGTTCATGATTCTGAGATAATGGTTACAACAATATTTGATAGGCTGCAGCCATAGGAGAATGAATAGCCACCCTTGGAGGATGAAATGTATGCAAATTTCCTGGTGCTTACCTTAGACAAACTCAACGTTCCAGAAGCCATTTGCATTTCCAAGCAAAGAAATTCTCAATAATTATTTTTCATGCTACTTGAAACGCAAAATTCCTCTTCAATTATGCATGCCTTAGATACATTTACATTTACATTAAGTGACTAATAGCATTGAGGTCTAAAGTAAATTTATGTTTTGCAGGTTCACTTATTCTTATCTACAAGGATGCTAGGTTTCTATGCAAATCTCTTTGGACATAAAGCCAAATTTCCCTTCCTATAGGAAGATATACATGAAGTAGTGGAGTTGCCTCCTTATATAGCATCAACGGGTAGTCCATATATGGCCATCTACCTTCGTAGAGGTCAATGTGTATATGCTATCCATGGTGAAAAGTACAAAGATGAGAAGGGAAGATTTGAGTTCCATTTCCAGTCCTTTGTTTCCTACAATGTTGCATGCAGGTACACATTGAGTTCTTTTCTCATCCCAGCAACCATAAATAGTCCTTTATCACTTTGTAAAAATGGAAGAAGTAATATTGGATGAACAAAAGAGTACTAATGTGCATAAATTCCAATGAAGAAAATGGAAAAGAAAGAGTGGATGTCCATGAATTTGAGACAAATTAGTTTGGTATTTTGAACAAAACTTGAAATATCCTTCTTTCCTTATTCTTGAGATACTATGATTTATTTGTCAAACAAGACAATCATGGAACTATGGAGGAATAGGGTGTTGAGTCTTGAGAAGAAGATGCAAATAGTAGAAGATGAGGAACCGACAAATTCATGGGATCATCAAAATGAAGATTCTGGATATTTTTTGGGTTTTGAGGAACCCAACATGACTAAGGTCCATTCACAAACATTTCCATTCAGTGTAAGTATCTAAACTCATGAATTATTTTCTTGTTATGCATTCCCATGAAGTTGTTGTTCTAGTCCTTGGACTATTTCTGACAAACTGTCGTGTTGATGGCTTGTTTTGGTAAGAGCATGCTACAATGTTATTATAATAAACTATGAAATACAACAGCCTGTGGGAAGAGGCTCTTACTATTTCAATCATCACTTGTTCCTCAGGAATTCATCCTTACTAAAATTGTTTTTGAAATTCCTAATGATAAGTTGAGTCACTCAAATTTGTCTTCTACACCAGGTAAGCACGTTTCGCAGCTCTGCCACATTCTGTTTCAATTAAAGAAACTGATAATTCTATTCTGTTTATTTCCAGTCCTTCACCAATCTGAGGGAGTAGTTCAGATCACTGTTCACCACTCCAACTTCACTTAGATGGTGAGGGAACTGAGGATACAGAGGATGCCATTGCCCATACAAAATCAATAAGTCCCAGAGTTAATGTGCAGCAGTGGGGTCTTCCAAATACAATGGATTTGGAATCAAGTGAAGAAGGTAAAATAAGCTCAGAGTGAAAATCAGTTGGAGGGACACTTAGTGGGGACAGAAGCAGCAATTTCCAGGGACACTTTTGATGGAATCTTAAAGACGTTGTCAAGGACGAAGGAAATTATTGGCAGAGCATCGCGTCATGCTATTGAATGTGCTAAATATAGCCTTGTTGTTGAGGTAAGCTTGATATCTGTTATTTTCCAGTATGGTAAACAAGCAGCTCATTTTATTTTTTCTTACTGTGGTTTTATACTTTTGGAAACTTAATGATGAAAATTTTCAAGGATTAGAGTGAAAAATGAATATCTTGCATCATTTCTGCGTTCATTGTGACTTATGAGAATCCTATACATTTGGGTATTTTTCCCTGCATTAACTTATTTCTCAATGTCTTTTGGTCATTCATTGCATGCTAATAAATTTACACGCTCCATAAGGGTGTGTGGTAACCCATTAAAACATGCTCCCTAGGAATCAATCCAAGATCATATGGGAGATGTATTAGTCTGGAGTCTATATTGATTGCATCTCCTATTTACCTGTTCAATTAAATGCATCTGTTAGAATAGATAGCATATAAATTTTATGTTATCAGTGATTAGCATAAGTCATTGGTATTCTGTTGTGTTAGTTGTAAGATATGTGGTTGGGTACATAGTACACCACATCCTGGTATAAAAGCTTCAATTGTAAAACTAGGACCGCGGGGGAATTATACCAGTGAATTTTATGTTGTTGTTAAGTGAGGGTAGAAACATAATTGAGCAGCTCAGTAAAATTCTGAGCACACGAGCTAAAGGTACCAAACCCAGGGAAGTGTAGTTGAGGAAGTTTCCTAAATTTGCTGAGTGTTGAGTTTCGTTTTTGTGAAGAAAGAGTAGTTCAAGAGCCCTCATTTTTGTTCTTCTAAGTGGAGTACTAGGATCCCTCTTTTCATTTTTTAAAGCATAGTAATTGGGCCTCCCTTTTTGTTGTATTAAGTAGAGTAATCAGGATCTCTTTTTTCATTTTAAGGCAGGGTACAACATTAAGAGCCAGAGCAAGTAGAGTGAAAATTTCAGAAAATCCTTTGATGTTGAGCATATTTCATAAGAGTATTAGTAAAGCAGTCTCTCATTCGCCTCCTCAGAGTGGAGTTAGAATGCAGTAGTCACTTGAACAATTCAAAATGGGTTGTTAGCAGCGAAGTTTGATAACTTAAACTTCTTTCACTGACAGTTTTGGCGCATTTCTCAAATTAGAATACTTCCTCCTTGTAGCAGAATTGGTTGTGTTCTTAGACAAAGACTTCAAAGTCACATTAACCTTATTGCATTTTTTTTATGAGATAGAATATAGAGATAAGCATAGATATTAGATTTATTGGAAGCATGCACAGAATGTTAATCACAAAAGGAAAAAGGCATTTAAATACTTCTGGAAAAATCAAGTAAGATATAGACTGAAGACATGCCAAAGATATTTATTTGATAACATTCATACTACATTGTCATATCATCTTCAACAAACACGGAACAATTGATATACTCATATTATCACTCAATCTTATACTCAACCTGTTTCATGATAAAATTAAAGCATAAAGCTGGCACAACGTATTTTAGAAGGGGGTGTCACAGAACCTCTCTTAAATAGGGAGATGATATCGCTAGAGAGGGTTGCATTTCTTGTTGGAGCTTAATTTCTTGGAGAATTTGAAGAGATGGAAAGAAGTTTTGAAAGAAGTGACAACTTTAGATGCACAGATAACCCTTTTATCCTTAAGATTCATTCAGTTCTCTGTGCAAGTGGTACAAGTGATTAGAAGTAGGTAGATGCAGAGTACCTCAAATAGGAAATAGTAATTGGGGTTATAAGCAACAGTATACAGAAAAAAACAGATTTGGTGAATAAACAACAAGGTAATTTTAAGTAAACACTACAACATAAATTGTTTGTAGTGGATGGGAGTCGGGACAGGTATCCCACCAACATATCATACTGAGATGCAAACCCATTAGTGTGAGTTTTTGTCACTATTGTACATGGGTTCCCTGACACGGATTATATCACTGATAATGACTGGGGTCTCCAACACCCTGATGACCAGGTTTCATTTGGTGGCCACATAAAATAAAGTTAAATTCAGTGCTGTGAGCATGGAAGATCTAGGTAAACTGAACAATACCTGGCCTAATGCTTGTACAGAAAGAGCTTGCAATACACCTTCCTTCAGGTCTGCTGGCAGCTTCCTCCTTTGAAAGAAAAGATGTATCAAAAACATTGAAGGAAAAGATGTATCGGAATCATCTATAAAAGAGATAAAAAAGTGCATTACTGCAGATAAAAGCACAAACGACACATTGTAATCAAAACATATTTGTTCTTTGCGGAAACAACTAACAAGGTTAACTTTGCAAAGTCCATCCATTATAAGAAGCAACCAATAGTCTTAAAAAGTTAGAATGAAACTGGTAACAGATTCAAGAAACAGAGGATATGAGACATTCAACAAGTAAGTGACATACTTGAATTCCTCTCGTATTTGAGGCAAGACACATTGAACTACGCAGTCTAAATATCCTACTGCCTTAAGAAATATGTTGATTGCTGCTTTCTTGTTATCTTGTAATTGGAATAAACAAATTGAAAATCAGAAATGCTAATAAAAACAACAAATATTGAAGAAATTGAAGACATAAAGGGAATGAAAATGCATGAATAAATACAGACAAGCACAAAGTTGCCTAGGTAAAGCAAAATCATTCTACATGAAAAGAAAGATATGAGGAACTGGAAAAATCATTTTAGTTATAATTGATGTGTGGCAAACCAACCTTCTGTCACCTTTGGCTGGTATCCATCAACAGAAGCTTTTGGGATCAGCAGAGAATTTGCTTGTGATAAAGACAACATAGCCAACATGTGTAGAACAGATAACACCTCATAACATGCACTTGATATTGCTGTTTCTTGGAAATAAAAAAGTTTCAATGATTTTGAATGAGAACTATCTCAATCCTCAATAAATAAGACCAACAGAACATTGCTCAGTGAAACATAGATGCTAGGGAATGTAGACAACGTTCTTGTATAGAACAAGAACCTGTTCATCATCCTCCTGATTGATCCAAACAAATTCCACTAAATCTTGTAGTTGACTTCCTGCGTAGAAAATAAAGCAATAGAATATTAAGTAAGCTGTGCCTGATTTTGAAATGCATATTCATTCTCATGAAGCCAATGTCTTCGATAATCTTTAATGTTATGCACAAAGACCTATATTTCTTAATTTAATCAATTCCTACTCCATTCTAAATATCGTCCATGCTGAGTGTTGTTCATGAATTCATTCAGAATTACAATGTTAATATCTAGAAAAATAAGGTCCAACATATTTACAGATTAGTGTTCAAATTACCTTCTTTTGTCAATCCCAGCAAAACAGGTAGATAATCATCAAGGGCCTGCTGCAGGTCAGCCAGTGTAGAACCACCTGAAAACAATATTGAATAGTTTAAAGGAGTAATCTACCATAATATGACTAACTGTAGATTTCCATCCCATCCAACTTGCCCACACCAGAGAAATACAAAATTTATTGCCTCTCAGGGCACAAAAATTTTCTTTTCATGCACACAGATTGCAGCCTTGTATGTCGCTGAACAATACATGCTGTATCATTTATAGAATTTCTGGCATAAACTGTATAAATAAATTGGAACTGATATCGACAACCATGCATGCCACTTTAATTGATAATCTACCATAATATGACTAACTGTAGATTTCCATCCCATCCAACTTGCCCACACCAGAGAAATACAAAATTTATTGCCTCTCAGGGCACAAAAATTTTCTTTTCATGCACACAGATTGCAGCCTTGTATGTCGCTGAACAATACATGCTGTATCATTTATAGAATTTCTGGCATAAACTGTATAAATAAATTGGAACTGATATCGACCACCATGCATGCCACTTTAATTGATCTTTTACTTGTTTCTTTGATGAGCACTATATCCCCCGTTCTATCATTCAAAATAACCTCATGTTGCATGAACAATAATTGTGTTTTGCAAAAGTTTGTGCATCTTTGCACTGCCATGCTTTAGCAATATAAAATAAGTTTCTCCATAACAAAATCATGAAGAATTCTTACCATGTTGTGTTGTTGTCTTTCTCCTATTTATGGTAGCAGGACCCTCCCCTGCTTCCATGGCAACTATTCATGTCCGAAGTGCTGACAGGTGCTCAACCATTTTTGCTGACAGGTAACCTTGAAGCGATTTGTCAAAGTCAATACTTTTAGGAATGCGTAGACCTGGTACGAAAACAAACATTTCCCCACCTTGCCCTGGTTTCTTCTTTGTGACTCCTTCATCTTTTGATGTGGATATTATACATCCCATGCTTTCCCAAGATCAACTTCTGCAAAACAAACACAGTGAATAACAGGAAAGCTGTGGCAGATTGATAAGAAAAAAATCTATCACATTTTTTGCTAGAATTAAATGTAAGAGAATACCTTGAATGAGTGTGAATATGAAGGATTGGAAATCTAAACTTTTTTTCTTGTTATAAAGGGAAAATGTTGCCATTTTAAATTTCACGCTATGCCCTGCACCATTTGCAATTTGCAAGGATCAGAAATTCTTAATGCAACCTTAGACATGGCAGATTCAGGCATCATGACCTAGCTTAACATACTATGGAATGGATATTGAAGCAAAGTGCACCAGATCAAAGAGAGCGAAAATGGTTTTGAGGTTAGACTAAAAACGTCTGCCATGGGACAATTATCTGACACTGTTACTTTGCTAATGTATTGTAACGATGAGGTAGTCAATTGGGGATATTGTTTCGTAGAAGAAAGCCTGATAGCAATCCAGAACCATTTTAGTTGTTGGAAAATGGTTGAGTGGAGAAGCTTTGAGAGAATTTAAGAGATTGCTTATCACATGTGAGACAACTCGTAATATGAAGGAAAATTGATTGCTTCCAGTAGCCTGTTGGTGATACTACACATTTCAGACTTGTCGTTGTTCAGTGTTGAGTATATCTTTGAAAAAATTCAAAGTTGTATTTACTAGCAGTGCAAAAACAACAGATCTGTGATGGGGAATAAGGTAAAATTGTGAATATGGATATTTATTCACCCAAAAAATATTTCATTGGAAAAAGATAAACCAAATACCAAATTCATAGGTCTCTGCATCCTTAACTTTAGCAGCCAATGCCTAATCAAAACTACCTTGGAGGTGTTAAATCATGAGAGATGTAGTGTAACTGTGCACTTATACACAGGGCACATTGATAAAGGTAGCTATGCCATCAAGTGTCGGGTCTCTTCCATAGGTGACAGGATGAAAATAGCATATGAAAAATCTTAGAAAAAAAGGATATTTGAGATTACATCTACCATAGATAACAGGTTGAAAAACCTTATGATAAAGTTCACATGGAAGGCTATAAAGATAATTATAAAAGCTTGTAAAATACAACAAAAATAAAGGCTAAAAGAATTATAACTCTCTTGCAGGTGTAATCATGCAGAATCAGAACAAAAATACTACATTTTACCTGAGTAGAGCCCATGGAGACAAAACCATACATGTTTGGATTGTAACCATACCTAGCTTGAGGCTGAAAATTTGAAAACAGAGGCCTCTGAAAAGAGGTAGGGTTTTCCATAGCTTTGGGATTCTTATCACTCAAAGGTCTTGCTAAAGATACCGAAAGCTCCCGATCTAGAAATCAAAAATATCTTACATATCTTAACATATTGTACTAATCAAAAGCATGATGAACGAGGCATAATTTCAAGAAACAATTGTTCGCATTGCATTTTTTCTTTTCTTTTTACCTTCAAGAGCATATTTCTCTATTTTTTCAATAGCTTTTATGGCATTGGAATGTTCAGCATAAGTACGAGCCATGCAAGTTACATTTTTT
>LPNX010229886.1:15055-75144 GCA_001517045.1 Pseudotsuga menziesii
ATAGTGCAACACAGTTTCATAGTGCAACACAGTGCCCTTACCCCTTGACATTCTAAATTACTCATAAAGTCAACATGATTCTTAGAAAATTAGAATAGTTGCAGTGCCTTCTTATTGAATTCTTGTAGTTTTTTAACTGGTTATTACTTCGATATTTCATTCTCTACGTGCATATTCTTCCTCTTCATTATAAATGTTCTCTTCTTTATCTTTTCCCAACATTGCATCTAGATTTGATACCACTCAGTGTAGGGAATATTACCCCCAACATTGCATCTGAATTTGATACCACTCAGTGTAGGGAAGATTACCCCCTTGGGAATAAAGCCTGCACATGACACATATAAGAAGAGTCTACGTGATTAAACATAACTAGTCTATAGCATTAAACATCATTAAATAATTACACTTCTAAACCAGACATCAACACATATACATCTCTGATAGATAACAATATAATTCTTCTCATTAATTTACAACATCAGAGAAAACATTACAATACTTCACTTGACTCTCTGGCTTGTGCTTTTATCCGCCCTATTCCATCATATTTGTTAATGGTAAGGGCTGGTTTGATGGTGTTTTCTCTAGTGCATATGTTTGAAATAATTGCATAAATTCATCAACGTGTGCAAGTATTTTACGGTATTCATATTTTTACATAAATGTGTTTGCTCTTAAGAAGTTGTCTAGAAATGGAAACATGGCCAAGATTCAATATTGATATGTATCGTTTGATATTAGGAAGTGAAATTTAGGATGAGATGTAAAATTTCACTCGTTAACCAATATATGATGAGTGAAATTTTGGCTTTATTCATTATGCTGACCATTTTGGCTTTGTTCATTATGAGTGAAATTTTGGCTTATATGTTTTCTTTACACTATCGTCCTTTCTCAGTTCATATTACGAGTCTTATGCATTCTAAGAGTTCCTCACTGAATGCTTCTGAATATTTTAGCATAAATACATTGTTTTTATGACTAGGTGCTTGTCTTATCCATGTTTCATAACCTACTGAGGAATCTCTTGCCAACTAAATCGTGTCTTGATTTGCAATCAGAAATGAAAACATTGCACTCTTATAAACATGACGCTAGTCTTTCCAACTTTTAGTTGATAGTTTTTCTTTGTCTTCTCCATACATGGAGCAGAAGTCTCAGTAAAGGAACTGGATTGTCTCTCGACTCTTCTTACAAAAAAGAAGAGGAAGATGGAACAAGAGGAAGCTGAAACTAATATGGAGATACTTCTGGACTTCTTGCACGATTGAGGCAACAGAAACAGACAAAGTTGAATGAGGTCCACAATGTTTTATACTATGCTATGTAGTGTTATTGTAATGATTTTCTTTCATCTTTATGCCCAGTTTTATTGTTCCACATGGTTGAAATATGAAACATATTGGGAGTGTGTTAAAGTAAAGAATGGACAATATTGACTGATTGTTGGAGTATGGACAATGGGGTTCTAAAATATAAGAATTATGCTTATTGCGACTTCAAAGATCAAATGATGACATTGGTAACAAAGGACAAATATTTTTGTTAAATGTACAAGCCCTCTCTCAAGTGCTCTTACACTCCAGGTCATTATGGATACTTAATGGGTGTGTCTTTGTCTTGTAGGGAGTATTCACAATCCTAACAGGGTCTTATTGCAGAGATTGATGCCTATCAAGGACTTGCACAATTCATTCCTCACGTGTTCCTCACCCAAGTGCATCTCAGCTCAATGGTTTTGTATAAAAAATTGGGGATTGCGAGTTAGCACCACACTGACAAATTTTATCCAATGTAGCAGTTTACAACAATTATATATTTGGCTGCAGTTTTAACTACATTGTTTTCATACACAGTATATATTTAAAATGATATCATCACCATCAATATTAGTCACATATATTCCTCAACTATTGATCCATATTGAATTCATAGAGTCAATATGTTATAGAAACACTATGCAAACTCAGTGGCTACTTAAAGCCTATATCTCTTTATAAGCCTAATGATCTTATTAGCTTCTCTAATGGGCCTTTGCTAAACCTTTTCAAACTTCTATGAGGCAAAGACTAAAGCTATTGCTATCATTTATCGGGTTTATATATGCATAATAATGCTGGAATATAAAGGCACTTTCATAGAATGTAACAGGATTGACATATGAGTTCCACACATACACATTCTCCGGAATCACTGAAACCTATAAATCTAGATCATTCATCTCATTTTCATGGTTGAACTAGCAAAAATAGAGACATGTTATCTAAAACAAGCTATAAAATATACAAGACAATTTACCACTAGCATTGTCTTGGATTTTTATAATTTTTGTTAACATGATTCATAATTTTATTAATATACCGAATGAAAATACATGCATTTTATATGACAAAGGGTTGTAAAAATAACCAACCATCATGAGCTAGGGCTGCAAGCAAAAAACACCTATCCCATCAAAACTTGCCATGAAGGGCATCCAAAAATAGTCATAACGAACCACAACGGAATACACTATATGGACCCATGGAAAAATATGGTGTGGTCTCATGAAGCGAATATGATAAGCATTCTGTTATGGTAAGTATATTACCACTTGAATAAATTATAAGGTATTATATAATATTTAATAAATCAAAGTACACTTGTGGTCAACTATAACTTAGGAGAACCATGTGGGAAATGGGGCATTTAGAGGGGAAGTACGGCGGGGACTCCAAGAAAAAAATATTGTATTGCTTCTCCCAAGTATCTTTTCCCAACTTGTCCTTTACTTATCATCCCAATATTCTTGATAAGGCATGTACTTTTCATGCAAGGGAGAGTATATCTTGTGCAAGTTATTTGGAATCTTTATTCACTCTTGCATTATTCTATTTAGCCAGGAACCTTAAGAATTATTCCTATGTCGGTTGAGAGACTTCTTGTGTGAGAATCTGTGGCTGCTAAACCTACAATTGAAGGAGAGACCATGAGCATGAGGCTAGCATGAGCTAGAGACATGTTGGGGATTGTTGTTGGTTAATTAGTAAGTTGGTTCATGTTTTGATTATTTTCCAGGAGCTATATGTCGTTGAAGGAAAATGCATGGGATATAGCATGTTGTTGTGAGGGATATGGTCTCATTGAGAGCCATGGATTTGGGGATAATATTGTCCTTATTTCCAAACAATTTCCAAGACAACCAACACGAGATTGGCATTGGAACTATTCTTGCACAGAGATAGTTGGCAATAATGGAGTCCTTGAGGCATTGTTCTGTAGAGAAAGGGGGTGCTTGTGTAAGGTTGTGCTGGAAGGAAGAGGCTTCAGCAATATCTAAGAGCTGGTTGACTTACCTGGAGCTCATTTGTTGAAATAAAAAAGCCCTTATATGTTGCACACTAGGTTAGGATTTCATTTGAGAGCTTTAGCTGCCAAATTTAGCTTTGTTGCTTCATTTCTTAGCTTGGGGGTGGTACCTACATGAGCTGGTGTCTATGGCTTAGAGGAAAATCACTCCTATGGATTTGTTTGTTGATCTTTTTAAGCAGCATTGAGAGCCATTCTCTTAGGAGAATGGAGACACCTGGTCCAGAACCAGGGTGTGTACCTAGTTCAGCACTGGGGGGACTCAACGTTGATTTGACCATTCTGTTGAATGGTGGCATCTAGTCTAGGATCAGGATGTGGACCCAGTCCAGCACTGGGGGGACTCAACCCAGAGTTGAGTGATAATTTTGTTGAATGATGACATCTGGTCAAGGACCATGATATGGACCCTGTCCAACACTGGGGGGACTCAAGCTTATGTTGAGTGACCATTCTGTTGAATGGTAGACATCTGGTCTGAGACCACGATGTGGACCATTCTAGTACTGGTAGACTCGAACTAGCTCTGAGTAGCCATTCCTTTGAATGGAGGCACCTGGTCAGTTACCAGGACTCATCCCAGGGCTGAGGGCCATTCTCCTAGAGAATGGAGGCGCTTGGTATGTTACCAAGTATTTGACCTAGTGCCAAATTATGAAACCTATGGCTGAGGCACTTGGTATGTTACCAGGAAGACACTATAAGCCCTAGACCGGGTCTAGCCATGTGTGACACTCTGACCCTTTGATCAGTGAACTATGTGATCTTTTCCAAGCCTTAGCTACCCTTGGTTAAGACACCTTAGTACCCGATCTTGGTGTCACACCGAGTGTGAGATAAAAGCATTAGTATTTCTCTTTGTATGATGATGTACTTTGAGTGGTGATAAAGGACCAACTTGACCACAGGGGAACTTGAAGAAGACCACAAAGAAAAATTCAAAAATACATAAGGACTTTTGGACCACAGGTAAAATTCAAAAATACATAAGGACTTTTGGACCACAAGAAAAAGTAAAAAATACATAAGGACTTTTGGACCACATGTAAAATTCAAAAATACATAAGGACTTTCTGATTGACCAACAACAATGCAAACTTAAAGGAAAAGTAAAATTGCTACCCTTACCTAAAGAATTTTACAATATGAACCTGCTAATTGCATTCCTGGTATGCTTGAGAATGTATTTAAAGTTTGGAGAAAAGGTGCAAAGGAAATGTT
Organism: Pseudotsuga menziesii; assembly: GCA_001517045.1. Taxonomy (NCBI): domain Eukaryota; kingdom Viridiplantae; phylum Streptophyta; class Pinopsida; order Pinales; family Pinaceae; genus Pseudotsuga; species Pseudotsuga menziesii. The sequence goes on from LPNX010229886.1 coordinate 19,628, forward strand.
GTGAGGTGGACCCAAACCAGGACAAATTCTAGCGAGTTGGGATTAATTTATGGATGACATGGTTGAAGGAAGGGAGCAGATCTGCCCCAAAATGATGGCTACATTTTCATGAGTCTTCTACAACCATCTTGATTTCTGAACCCAACATCAAATAATCCCTTAACACAAGGAAGTATTGAAATGACTTGTCATAAACCTACCCCACAACTACGATGGACAATAGTTGAAACTTGAAAATCCTTCAAACTAAGTCTTGTTCAAGAAAGGCTTGGAGATCCTGCGTAGTAATGGATGAGATTAACCTCAGAGGTGCAGCTATGTTCTTCAAAGCACTAACTGGAAAAATATGGAGTATGAAGCCAATGCACCACATCTTGCACTCTGAAGGTTGCTCACTTGTGATGGCATCTGTGAAGGACCGAGGTGATGCACATATCCAATACAGAGAGATATTTAATCCCTCCATAACCCTCATATTACATCCCAATATTCTTTGAATTGTGCAATAGAATGGGACTTTAAGCCAATTAAGTTGGTGCATTTATTGCAAGCTCAATTGCTCACTGCTGCATAATTTGACTAGTACAAAATTACTTGAATTGATATGAGTAAATAATGTTTATAATTTTAAAGAAATCCTGAATGTGAGTTATTTGAAGAAAATAATGATCTCTTAGTTTTCTTAAAGAAATATGTATAAGATTGCTAAGTAGTGCTTTGTTAACAAGCCGAAATCAGGAAAAAGGAGGATGGGGAAGCAGTTGAAGCTTTGAAGCATGAGGAAGAGCTTAGAAAAGAGAAAATACAACAACAGAGGCTAAATTGTTTCCTTTCACAGATAGAGATTTACAGTCATTTTATGCAGAATAAAACGACTTCTCAGCCTACTGAATCTTCAATGTTAGTTGTTGGAGCCTCTACTACTGAAGCAGATTCGGGTCAAAACATTGATGATGCAAAACCAATGGAGGAGGAAGCTCCAGAAGAAGCTTCATTTAAGGAAGAAGCCATTAGAGTTGCAAAGGATGTGTTCTTTGAAAAAAAAAAAAAAACTAGTGCATTTGATGATGAGTGTTTAAAGTTTCATGGAGCTAATAGCTTGACACTTGAGGGGGTGGCTGAAAGTTCTGGAAACATGGATTTGCTCAACCCATAAGCTTTTAGATGATAAAGTTCCAACCTAGCACTTAAATAATTTTGTTAAGTCCCTCCTTGCATTTCCATGTTTGTGACGCCCTTTGGAATCTAAATTGCCTTGGTCATCTTGTCCTATGTAGTTCATCAATTCCTCTCAGCTCATCGGTACAAAACCCAAAAATGTTTTGAGGTGATCTGAAAGAGTACCAACTTAAGGGTCTTCAATGGTTCTTAAATTGTTATGAACAAGTGAGTACTTTTAAGATGATGTTGCACAAGTAAGTATTTATTATTTTGGGATTCTCTCTTTCAGTTTGTAATTTTATTTCATACATGTAGGTACTGAATGGCATCCTAGATGATGAAATGGGTTTGGGAAAGATTATTCCGGCGATGGAATTCTTATTTGCTACCTTCTAAATTGTTTTCTTTCTTATTTAAAACATATCAAGCTTTTGTCCATTAATTTGTTCAGTTCTTGGCTATGTTCATATGCATTTTTCATCATTGTATTTTCCAAAGTCATGATTTTTTCCTTTGGTAGGAAAGGAACATATGGGGACCATTTCTTGTGGTTGCACCTACCTTTGTATTGAATAATTGGACCAAGGAAATTCAAAGGTTCTGTCCCATGTTGCATTATCTCCCTTACTGTGGTAATGATCAAACTGTACATAGAAAAAATATAAATCCTAAATCACTTTATCGAAGGTAGTACTTGTCACCTTTCATGTTCTTCACATGGCTGAATTCCAATCCATATATTTCATATATCTCCATAAAACATGTTTGGTTTTGACGGTTTTCTTTTTGTGATAATAAACATCTTATATTTGTTTGAGTATGTTTCTGTCCCAAAGATTTCAAGGAATTGTCTAATATATGTAAACTGTGACATTGATTCAACATGGACAAACCAAAATCCTTGCAAGTCCTTGTCCTCATATGACAAGGCTAGTAATTATGGAAAATATAATTTAAAGACTCTGTATCTAATGTATTAAAGACTAATATGATCATCTTGGATTGCAGATTCATGCAATTGCATTTCTTTGCCACCATTTGTTAAGAAGGATCTGTAGTCTTTAGGGTTTTAACATTTAGGACTATAGGGTTTTGGAAGTCTTTCCATTAAAAAACAAATTTTTGGGGGATCGGTGGGTCAATAAAGAACTAGAAGTTTTGGGATATGTTTCAAAATTTCAGGATCCACTTCATTTTTCATGGGATCTATTTCATAGGCTCAGGTTCCATTTCCTTCTCCAGGGGATCTGCTTCCATGGTGGATTCTAGGTGGATCTTGGTGGATTTGAATCAGAGCCATAGATCCTACACACAAGGGTGGCACATCTGGTGGTAGACCTGCAAAGTTATTTCATTTTCATTTTGATCATGATATTAGAATGGAATTTTTGACATGTTGTTTCCTAACCACTTTACTAACATAGACATATATCCCATTGCCTGATACTCTTTGTTAATGGTTTTAAGGCTTCAGGTATTTTATTTCCCCTGGTATCTAATGCATGTTACACGAAACATACCCATTTTCCTTTGTTAGGAAAAACTTACTGCCAAAACTCTATTTATTCCCCATCCATGTGCAATTTTAAGCTACAAGCTTAATTGTCCAACCGCCCCATCCATGTGCAGTTTTCAACTACAGGCTTAATTGTCCAGCCGCCTTTATAATTTTCTTTGGAGATTTTTCAGTTTCATGTTGTCAAATTATCATAGTGGCCACACCACTCACTAAATGGGATGGAAAACTTTTAGAATACAAGTTGAGAGTTGCTTATGTTTTTTTTTTACAGAAACGGATAGAAATTTATTAATGGTCTGGCAAAAAGGCTGCCTGGTTCTTACAATACTTGTTCCGGTGTTCAATACTGATCTTTCTCTTCATCTTGAAGTCTTTGACAAAAGCTGCGTTTGAACTCATATGAAAATCAGCATCAAACAGAGGCCAAAAAATTGCAACGGGCCAGCAGCATTAGCCTTAGGGAATTCTGACATTTGAGTTTTCTCCATTAATTATCAGCTGGCTTTTATTCAGCAGCGTGCCCCGGTTGGCTTCGACATCTGCCAGGCTGTTTGAGTTCCTTAAAACATGATAGGCTTTGACAGATATGAATTGAGACAAAAGGAGAAGAGTTTTCCTGTGAATTTGGGCGAGATTGATGTCCGTTGGCTTTTTCTTAGAGCGCAGAGCTTTAATAATTAATCTAGAGTCACCAAAGATAGAGATATTTTGAATATTCAGCATTCTCACTTGACATAGACCCTGCCACAATGCCAGATACTCATCCTGATTGTTTGAGGCGAGCCCAAGACCCCAGGCGAAGGACATGTGGAGATTGTTGTCTGGATCAAGAATGATGCCTCCTCCCCCAGCTTGACCGGGATTCCCTTTCGAGGCCCCGTCAAAGAAAAGACACCATTCGGCAAGAGCTTAATAAAATCCTGTTCTTCAAGTCTAATTTCCCAATTCGCTTTGAAAGGAGGATTGCTGGTATCTTTGCTTTGGAGATTTAGGTGGAAGTCCTTCACCCAGCGCTCTTCTTCAGCAGAGAGAGTGGCTGTGTTTCTTATTCCAGGCTTACAATTGAGAGGTTCTGAGAGTATAATTTTAGCTTGAACAGCCACTTGAAGAGGGAGTCTGCTAGTTTCTTTAAAAACTCTGTTGTTCCTTTCCAGCCATATTTTCCAGCATAAGAATTTAGGAATCCACATCCAAATGGTCTTGAGGAGGAAATTTTTGCTTAGGCTGAAGGGAGAGAGTGAAATCCAGCAGCTGATGAGCTCCGTAAAAGAACCAGGCAATATGACAACGATGGGCCAAAGCATGGCTTTCCATACATCCTTAGTGAAGTCGCAAAAGAGGAGAAGATGATCAACTGTTTCCTCAGCGCAGGTGCATAAGGGGCAACGAGAAGGCAACGCCCAGCCTTTTTTCTTGAGATTATCTGCGGTCAAAATTCCATTATGCAGCACAGTCCAAATAAAAACATCAATTTTTGGGATTGACGGAAAATTCCAAAGGGATTTCCACGGAGCTAGATTTGGAGAGGCCCAAGGGATCGCCAGAATAGCAGCATAACCTTCAGCAACCGTGTAAATTCTAGAATGTGAGACCCAGCCATGTTTATCTCTTGTTCTGGCACTTATGGGTGTTTTACATTGAAGATGGTTCAACAAATCCAGCGCTTCCTCCTGAAGCTCGATTGGGTAATCGCCCAGATCCCAACCTACCCAGGCTGCGTTTTCATCACTTCCCCAAATTGAAATGTCCCACAAGGTGCTGTAGTTATTGGCAGTGAGCCAAGCTTTAATGTTATCCAGGTCGTGGACTCCATGTAGAGGCTGATCTCCAAGAATGGAGTCATCCCAGATTTGAATTTTTGCTCCATTACCAGGGATCCAGGTGAGCTTTGAAGTGAAATGCGGGAGAGCTTTTTTGCAGAGCGAGAAGATTGGGGACCCCTTCTGCACTTTGGTGTCTCTTTCCAAGCATCTTTCCTTATCTCCTTTGAAGTATTTTTTCTTGAGGATTTGTTTACTCTAGGTTCTCTTCCCAGTGATCATATTCCAAAGAATATTGCCGTCCATGGCAATGTTTTGGATGGACACATCTCTAATTTGAAGACCCCCCTCCATTTTGGACTTCGTTGAGAGTTGCTTATGTTATTGGGCATGGTTGTAGGGGTTTTGATGTTAATATTGAGTGTTTAGCCATGTTTTGGACATCATGTAGAACCTTGATGTGACTATCCATTGTTGAGAAGAAAAAGGTCAAAAACGATCTCTATTTGTTAATTGAATTTAGCAATATTTGTGTAGATATACTCTGAGTTTTGTCAAGTGTTTGGTGTTTTTTCTTTTGCTTTTGAAAAATAGTCAAGTAGTGTCAAGTAGTGAGTGTTTAGCAATGTTTTGGACATCATGTAGAACCTTGATGTGACTGTCCATTGTTGAGAGGAAAAAGGTCAAAGGAAGAGTGACAAACTAGTGTTAATTTAGGAAATGAATGTGATCTCTGTGGTGTTGATCATTGTGGGTGAAGTAATGTGCATCCACAATATACATCGAAAGAAGCAAGGTGCATTGTAGAATGCATGTGGAGTATCATGTCAATATACTAGGTATAAATATAAAGGGGTATAAAAAATGTAAATGAAAAAATGGATACATGCAATATATAGTGAAAATAGGGGTTTTTTTAAATTGGGAAGGCATATTGGGAGGGGGTTTAAAAAAACGATTTTGGGAGGTATTTTCCAATATTTTTTGAAAATAGGGGTATTGTTTCATATGCCACGAATGAATGTGCTATGGCATGGTTGCACTAAGTGAAGACCCCGTGATCCAATACCACTTCCCTCTAGGTAAGCATCATTATATTCAAATATACAAACAGTAGCAAAGTTCATGAGTAAAATCCCTTGTGATACATACTTCCAGAAACACAACCAACTACAAGACTTTATATGATAGTCATGGTATATAGCATTAATGTTAGGTAGGAGACAAATATTCATTACATCTAAAGAGACAATGATTCAAACATCAACAACATCACAAGCTCAAATGCATTTAGTGTGCACCTTAAATGATTCTACAAACGTTTGAACTGACAGCCATATACCTTATTTACAAGTTGATCTCGATTAAAATGATGTATTCAATGTCAACAATCTCAAACTCTATGAGACAACACACTTAGCATAGGAGGTGCAATTTGTACATCCACATGACCTAATTTTAGATTTCAAAAATACACTTACGATTTAAATTGCATATCCAAGAGACCCAAAATAGAGTCTCTTCTTATAATACTTGCCAAGATTCCAAAAAAGAAATATAGAAGCAGTTTAGATATTTTCCAATTAACTCCAACTAGGAACTCCACTCAGTTTCCCACCAATTTTGTATGGATTGTGAAAACACAATAGAACAACTTCAAAACCATCTGCATAAATATTTTGTTGGAGAGAGGTCCAACATATTCTGCAAGGCCGACATATACAACTGGAGTGAGCTCTCCTCCTGGTTTTTATCCCTCTCACCAACCCAATAATCAAGGCAAATACCAAGCAAAGCAAGCTTGAAGAAAGAGCATACTTCGAGTCAGGCAGGTTTCTAGCTTAAGAAGGATTAGAAAACGCCTTACCTGCTGACTGAACAATCTATGGTGACTCTGAGTTCTGTTGTTCAGGATTAAGCACCCTTGTAACCTAGGGTCTGGGGTTACCAACTTACTACTAGCCTTGTAGACAATTAGCTTTACCAGAGAATGGAAAGGGAATAGGAAGAAAGTCTTGACTTACCCGATAATAGACGGTTGATCCAAGCTTGATCTTCTCCCAGTCCTTTTCTCTCCAAAGCTTCCAGGGATGCACCTCTTTCACCTGCAAAGAGAAAATCCTTCAAGTAATATCTCATGCATGTATATATTAGAGGTTAGATAAACAATCTATCAAACATATAATCAAATACATTCATTAACCACAATACATGAAATAGACTCAACACAAGGTTGGAAGAAGAATTCTCTTTATTAACAATTAGTGAATGAGATAAGAGTACAACCCAACTTCTGAGACAAAGACTCCTATGCAACCAAAGGAATCTGAGTTCTGTTGCTCCAAGATTTCTGAAGATATACCACCAGCATAACTTTGCTCACCACGAGATAAATAGTTGGAGCAAAGCCGTTATACGCCGCTTGATCCACTCGCTCTTATCAGAGGAAGAACATAGGAGGGCACAAAGGTTGTGGATTAAGGCATCCATGACGCAATGGTAGCAACATATAGAAAATAAACAGTGTTCAAAATGCCCCGGCATGACTGCAGAACTCTTAAATCCTCTTCTCATTACAAAATTCCAATCACTGCGTCTTCAAAAAGGTCGGTGCTGCACATACCTACAAATGGGATAGTCGTAGTTGTTTGCATAGACCTGCAAGTAGACGAACAATGTAATGAAGTGAAATCTGTTGGAAATATTAATCACTCGCAGATTTGTACCTAACTCTTAGCCGACTCTGTCAGATTCTATATCAGTCAATATCTTGTCGGTCAGTCTGACAAGAGCGAAGAGTCCACAATTCGGCAATGTAATATAGTCAAATTTATTTCTGAAGCCAAGTTGTTCGGTAGATAGTTATTCAAGTCTTTAATGGAGAGTCAGTCGATTCATGTAGAAGCAATTTTCAGGTTGCCTATAAATAGAAGAAGAAAATTGTAAATTAAGTTAGTCATTAGACACATTAGACAATGGAGGAACTTAGGGTGAGAAAAGAGAAGTTGAAGCTCAAGCTTCTGTGTATGGGATTTAGTCGAAGAGCCGAAGCTCTGTAAAAGGATCAATCGGTGAGCCAACAAGTTTGGACATGCAAGTTTGTAATACCTTTGTTATTTCCGCATAGTTATATATATGAAATAGTTTATGGTTGACTGCATGTTTATTTGGTTGCACAATATTTCCAGATTTACTTGTGTAAATGATGTTTACATTTACCAGTTAAGTGAAACATCAAAGAACCCATAAATTTCTCACCATGTGAAAGTTCCAGGTTTTACGGCACATTGGTCGACTCAAGTCTTCCTACATGTTTGGGCATATGTTTTATAAGTTCTTTGGATTTGTTAATGTGTTCATTTTTACTTCATCTTACTCACAGGTGAAAAGCATTTGTAAATTCTTAAGTCTTTTAGACTAAGAAAAATACTTTGTAGATTTCTACCAAAGTAAGTGAACCGACAAGGTCGGTTGAGTGAGCCGACTTGAGAGGTCGAAGAGGTCAGTCAACTTGGATTTCGAACAGGTCAACCGAATTAGAGGTTGAAGTCGGTAGAACCGACAAGTCGAAAGGAAGTAAATCATTCGGGTCAAAAGGCCGACCAAAGTTGATAGACTTGTCTAGTCGGGAGATAGACAGGTTTCACCCGACAAGTAAAAAAAAGGAAAAAGAGGTCGGCGTGAAAATACTTAATTTTTAATATTAACTGAGCGGTAAACTCAAGTTTAGTCGGCTTGGTTTTGGCTAACTCATATTAGAGCAAGGTTTATATCACAGCAAGGTTTAGGAAAGAAATCTTGTCTTAAAAGGTGGAAAATTAATTTTCTAAGGAAAGTTAATTAAAAAAATTAAAAATGGCTTCTACTTCTGGTTCATTGCAAACTCCAATTTTTACAGGAAATAATTATGAATATTGGTCACTAACTATGAAGGTTTTGTTAAGAGGTCAATATGTTTGGGAGATAGTCCAGCATGGTTATGCAGAACCAGCGGACATGACAACATATAACAATCTCACTGAGGCTGAGAAAGATGTCTTGAGGGAACAGAGGAAGAAAGATGGAAAAGCTTTGTTTTACATACATCAAGCCATGCATGAAAGAATACTCCCAAGAGTAGCCGCAAAAACTAATGCTAAGCAGGCATGGGATACATTGGAGACCGCCTATCAAGGTTTGTGAAAGGTAAAGACTTCCAAGTTGCAGATTCTGAGAAGAGATTTTGAATCTCTATCGATGAAAGATTCAGAGACTGTAAACGCATTCTACACCAGAGTTGTTGGTTTGATAAACCAACTGAAATCTTATGGAGAAGACATAGAAGACCAAAGAGTTGTTGAAAAAATACTCAGAATTCTTCCCCCAAGATTTGAAAACTTGGTTATGACGTTAGAAGAGCACATAGACATGTTGACATTTACCATTGATGAGCTACAAGCTTCACTCATTAATCATGAACACAGACTCAGCAAAACACAAACATCATTGGAAGGTGCATTTGTAGAACAGTCATCCATAAGCCGTGGTAGAGGCAGGGGGAGAAACAAATTCAGAGGCAGAGGAAGAATTTCTTCAAGAGGAGGACGAGGTAGAAGTCCTGCAAATGTCGGTGGAAGAGGAGATAATCAAAACCCAAGTCAGCCAAGTGGCCAGAGGTTTGATAAATAAAAAATCCAATGTCATTACTGTAAGAAATTTGGTCATTATGCATATGAATGTAGGAAGAAACAATATGACCAAGGAAGGCAAAGCCCAAGTCAGTCGACTAGCACCAACATTTTGACAAGTGCAATGTTAATGGCATCGACATCTCCACTTGAATGCAATGATGTTCAAGAAAGTCCACATGAGATATGGTACTTAGATTCAGGATGCAACAACCACATGACTAGTAATTTAAACTTGTTTTTCAGTCTAGTCAATTCAGTTCAAACTGATGTTACACTTGGAAACAATTCCAAGTTACTGTCTTAGGAAAAGGAAATGTTGATATTCTAACCAAATAGGGGGAGAGTAAGTATATCCCTGATGTCTATCATGTCGAAGGTCCGAAACATAATTTGTTAAGCATTCGACGCTAATACAAAAAGGCTATAGAGTCTACATGGAAGATGATCACTATGTGATTAAAGACAAGCGTCCAAGCGACCAGCTGATAGCAAAAGTGCCAGTGACAAGCAATCGCTTGTTTCCATTGAGGATAGTTCCCGACATGAAAGGGAAGACAAACTCAAGAGCTGCATTCAAGGCAGAAAGTAAAGAAATAGTCGAGCTCCTCGACAAGAAAGAAAATGGCAACGCTGATTTGCAAGTTGCATTTCAAATAGAAGTTTAGGATGAATCCCGGTTTTGGCATTTCAGATTTGGACATCTGAATTTTGGTGGGCTGAAGCTACTGCACACAAAGAATATGGTGAAATGATTACCATTGATCGAAAGACCAGAAAGGGTTTGTGAAGGTTTCATTTTTGGAAAGCAACACAGAGAGACTTTTCCAGTCAGAAAGTCATATAGAGCACGCACACCACTTGAAATTGTGCACTCTGATACTTTTGGTCCAATGCAGACATCATCCATTGGTGGATGCAAGTATTTTCTAACTTTTATTGACGACTACTCAAGAAAAGCATGGGTATATTTTCTGAAATATAAATCTGATGCGTTTAGTTATTTTCAGCAGTTCAAGGCACTCGTGGAGAACCAGAGTGGACACTGCATCAAGATATTAAGGAATGACAGAGGAGGTGAATATGTTTCAAATGAATTTCTGAATTTTTGCAAGACCCATGGCATACAGAAACATTTCACTGCATGCTATACACCTCAGCAGAATGGTATTGTCAAAATAAAGAATAAAACCATCATGGAGATGGCACGCAACATGTTGGCAGCCAAGCATTTTCCAAATGAGTATTGGGGTGAAGCAGTCGCAAATGCCGTATACATTATGAACCGGTGTCCAACAAAGAGTGTGAAGAACAAAGTTCCCCAAGAAGCATGGACAGGTATGAATCATAGTGTTTCACATTTAAAAGTTTTTGGTTGTGTTGCATATGCTTATGTTCCAGATGAGATGAGAAGGAAGCTAGACAAGAAGGGACAAAAATGTAATTTTGTTGGCTATTCAGAAGACACAAAAGCAGGGCCAGTTGTATGATCCTATCACAAGGAAAGTAATAATCAGTCGAGATGTTCAATTTGTTGAGAATGAATCATGGGATGGAACCATCGACATAAATGTCAAGATTGTGTCGAATGTCGACAATGATGATATGGAAGAGGAAGTGGTTCAAATACCACATGTAAGTCAATCGATCGTAGCACCGTTGACGCCCATGACACCATAACATGTTTCGGCACAAGGACCATCGACACAAGTAACAAATCAAGCTACATCGACAAACACACCAAGAGGACAACAGATTCCATCAAGCATTTCGTCAAGGTCGACATCAACAGAACCGGTGAAGGCAAGAAGTCTGCGAGAGATATATGAAGCTGGTACACCAAATTCATTCTCTCTCTCTTTGCATTATTTTCTCCTATATATGATCCACTAACATTTGAAGAAGCTGTTGAAGAAGAAGTATGGGCACAAGCCATGGATGAAGAAATAGAATGCATTTAGAAGAACCAGACATGGGAACTGGTTGATGTACCAAAAGACAAAGATGTAATCGACATCAAATGGATTTATAAGATAAAGCAAGATGCTGATGGGAATGTGCAAAATCACAAAGCAAGAATGGTATCAATAGGGTTTACACAGCAACCCAACATAGACTTCAATTAAATGTTTGCACCTGTTGCACGCATGGATATAGTCATAACAGTTTTGGCCATTGCTGCACAAAAAAATGGCATGTTCATCAAATGGATGTCAAGTCAGCATTCTTAAATGGCTATCAGGAAGAGGAAGTATATGTGGAACAACCACAAGGGTATGAAGTTCCAGGTCAAGAACATAAAGTGTATAGACTGAAAAATGCATTATATGGTTTGAAGCAAGCTCCTAGAGCTTGGTACAATCGGATTGATTCCTATCTCACTCGAAATGGATTTCACATAAGTGAAAGTGAACCGACATTGTACACCAAAGTGGATGAGAAAGGTAAGATGTTAATTGTCTGCTTGTATGTAGATGATTTAATATTTACTGGTGATTATGGCATAGCATATTTTAAAGCAGTCATGGAAAGTGAATTTGAAATGACTGATCTAGGGCTTATGAATTTTTTTTTGGGCATTGAAGTTCAACAGTCTAAAAGTGGTATTTTTATATCACAGACAAAGTATGCAAGTGAAGTTTTAAAAATATTTAACATGTCTAATTGCAATACAGCCCCAAAACCAGTGATAACAGGTTTAAAATTGAGCAAGGATGAAGAAGGATCCACTGTCGATCCTACGCTGTTCAAAAGGATTATTGGCAGCCTTATGTATTTGACAGCGACAAGACCAGACATTATGTATGGAGTAAGTTTGATATCAAGGTTCATGGAGTCACCAAAAGACTCACATTGACAAGCAGGTAAAATAATTCTGAGGTATGTAAGTGGCACAAAAGACCTTGGTATTATGTATTCAACCTCAAAAAAATTTAAACTCATTGGTTACACTCATAGTGACAATGGAGGCAGCATAGATGACAGGAAGAGCACATCTAGGTACACATTTCATTTTGGTACAGGTGTTGTTTCATGGGCTTCAAATAAACAACCCGTAGTAACTCTGTCTTCAGCTGAAGCAGAGTATGTTGCAGCGACAAGTGTTGCATGTCAAGTTGTCTGGATGAGGATAGTGTTAAAAGACTTGTCACATAACCATCAAGAACCGACAACTATCTTCTGTGACAACAATTCAGCCATAGCATTATCAAAGAATCATGTGTTCCACAAGAGAACCAAGCACATCGACACAAGGTTTCATTTCATAAGAGAGTTGGTGAACAACAAAGAAATATGTTTAGAATTTTACAGGTCTGAAGATCAACTTACAGACATTTCTACAAATCCATTGGCAAAGGATACTTTTCAGTATCTACGTAGTTATCTTGGAATGACAAGTTCTGCATAGTGAACTCTGTCATAAACAGAGCATGTCTAAGCTCTGAAACATTTTGTAAATTTTGTTTAAAAAAAAAATCCCCATCTACTCATAATTAAGGGGGAGTGTTGGAAATATTAATCACTCGTAGATCCGTACCTGACTCTCAGCCAACTCTGTTAGAGTCTATATCAGTCAAGATCTTGTAGGTCAGTCTGACAAGAGGGAAAAGTCCACGATTCAGCAATGTAATCTAGTCGAATTTATTTCTGAAGCTAAGTTGTTAGGTAGATAGTTATTACAGTCTTTAATGAAGAGTCATTCGATTCATGTAGAAGCAATTTTCAGGTTGCCTATAAATAGAAGAAGCAAATTGTAAATTAAGTTAGTCACTAGACACCTTAGACAGTGGAGGAACTCAAGGTGAGAAAAGAGAAGTTGAAGCTCAAGCTTCTGTGTATGGGATTCAGTCGAAGAGCCGAAGCTCTGTAAAAGGATCAGTTGGTGAGACGACAAGTCTGGACAGACAAGTTTGTAATACCTTTGTTATTTCCGCATAGTTATATATATGAAATAGTTTATGGTTGAATGCATGTTTATTTGGTCGCACAATATTTCCAGATTTACTTGTGTACATGTTGTTTACATTTACCAGTTAAGTGAAAGATCAAAGAACCCATGAATTTCTCACCGCGTGAAAGTTCCAGGTTTTACGGCACATTGGTCGACTCAAGTCTTCCTACATATTTGGGTATATGTTTTATAAGTTCTTTGGATTTGTTAATGTGTTCATTTTTACTTCATCTTACTCACAGGTGAAAAGCATTTGTAAATTCTTAAGTCTTTTAGACTAAGAAAAATACTCTGTAGATTTCGACCAAAGTAAGTGAACCGACAAGATCGTTTGAGTGAGCCGACTTGAGAGGTCGAAGAGGTCAACTGACTTGGAGGTCGAAGTCGATAGAACCGACAAGTCGAAAGGAAGTAAATCGTCGGGTTCAAAGTCTGACCAAAGTTGATAGACTTGTCTAGTCGGGAGATAGACAAGTTTCACCCGACAAGTAAAAAAAGGAAAAAGAGGTTGGCGTGAAAATACTTAATTTTTAATATTAAATGAGTAGTAAACTCAAGTTTAGTCGGCTTGGTTTTGGCTAACAAAATCGAAGCTGCGGGGTATACATCTTGAAGGAAGCTTAAACCGCCACATTTATGCACTAGACACCTCAACGAACTAAATGCATTTACTGCAGTGACATGCACTTGAAGGTGACATAGGGCAAGGTGTGGAGAACAAGGAATGCATGGTATGAAGACCAAGATATGGATGCAACAAATAGGTTCCCAACTACACACAGGATTAATGTGAGCAATGGAAGGACTACCAAGAGAATCCATTGTAATGAAACTGTGGGGCACAACAAAAACCAACGAACATTACAGAGATGAGGAGGAAACGGGGCAACAACTAATTCGGGGAGGGGCAACCAAAATCAACAATGTTTTTCAAAACGCCCTTGAGAAAAAAAAACAAAAAAACATCTATCAACATAAATGTTTGAAAATTAATAAAATATTAAAATAAATTTCATTTTTTTAAAATATATCATAAAAAGAAAATATTTTAAAATTATTTTAATACTTAAAGAGTTAAAAATTTATTTTCACGTGAGTTTAATAATCTATAACATATATTATTAACATCAATTTTTATATAATATTAAAATGAGTCGGGTATATAATATATAAGTGATTTTGAGATATACTATTAAGATGTAATATCACTTCACGTGACTTTGATATGTTATATATTAACTTGAAACTATTATTATGTAATATTAATATTAAAAATAGTTGGGTATATAATGTATACACGATTTTGAGATATATAGTATTAACATGTAATATGAGTTTATAATATTTGATATTAAAAAGAGTTGGGTATATAATGTATACATGATTTTGAGAGATATAGTATTAATCTGTAATATGAGTTTATAATATTTAACCTATAATAATGTGATATATAAGGCATATTTATTATTTGTTAAATAGTATATATTATCAAATTTGTAGCAAACCAAATTATATATATATCTATATATATCTATATCTATATATATATATATAATGTTTAATTTCTGGAGTAAATTGGTCTTTTCCACTTAAATCAAATTGCTGATCCAATTGTCACCAACATTTGGCAGCAAGGTTGGTTAGGCTGCCAAGAACTTGATATACCCCCTCAGTGGAATCAATATTGGAACATATATATTTTAGCACTTCGCTTAGCTCATATCAGACTTAGAGATAAGGAGGATGAGCTAGTCTCAGAGCATGCTGCACACAGAGTGTAAACACCAAAAACGAGGTATAATCAGCTGTGCATGGTCTCTTTTCCAAATGAGACCAAATGGTGGCAGGATGGAATTTGGAAGCTTAAATGCCCCTTGAAGGAAATTTTTTTAATGTGGTGCACCCTGGATAAAAAAACCCCAACTTGGGATAGAATGAAGAAAAGATCTTTAGAAGGCCCGGGATGGTGTTTTTTATGCAAAAACAATGAGGAAACAACTAACCATCTCTTCATAAACTGTCCTTTTTCAAACCAGGTTTGGCAGCATTCTCAAGCAAAGGCAAATCAGGGGTTTTCCTGGTCTAGGCCTTCTTTGGAGGAGGCTTGGAAGACTTGGCTTAACACTCTGCAACTAGCCAACCTAAAAGCTCTTCCCCTCATTCACATCTGGGGAGTCTGGATCGCCCGCAATCATTCAATCTTCCAAAACAAAGCATCCTCACCAAAAGCTATTGCCTCTCAAGGTCTAGATATCCTCTCCTTCTTCCCCCAAACTAAGGATGCTCCCTTAGTCAGGATAATCTTAGGAGAACAGATAGACTACAACTTGCCCTGGGGATTTTTTGATGGAGCTTCACAAAACCTTGCCTGTGGGGTGGTCGGGGGGGGGGGGGGGGGGGGGGGGGGGGCGTTGTTCTTCATCTATCTCAACAACACTTTTTTCATTTTCAAATGGGACCGTGGGGAAGGCACAAACAACTTTGCAAAACTCTCATCTCTAAAACTACTTCTTCAGTTTGCATTAGAAAAAGGATGCAGACACCTTCATATTTTTGGTGACTCACTTATCATTATTAATTGGGTGAATAAAGTACATTCATGTTGTAATACCCCGGTTTTGACCCTGTTTACATTAAAAGATACATGATGTATATTTTGTAATTGATCGTGGTGTGGGGCTAAAGGCAAAAGCCCCACCATCGACTTGGTTGTGTATGTTTCGGCAATTAGGATCGTTGCCGATGGTATATCATGCTATCTGACACATTATAGTTTGGCATCATGTAAATATGCACATCAATTAAAATAAACCTACAGCCAGCTACGACGGTGCAGCGTTAAATGAAAAGCGCATGATTTCCTAAGGTTAAGGGGGAAATTGTCTAACCTGTGGCAGCCATGTGTCAACCACTCATTCAAGAACCCTGATGTTATTTGAGGGTAGTTATTTTGCTAGGTAGTGGTGGGTGGCAAGCCTGTCCACACGCACCCTCCTCCGGCTGGATCATTCCATTCCCATGGGGGAAAGGAAAAACAACAGAGAACGCTTCCACTCTCCCACTCTCTCCAATATTGCTCACCTTCACGCATCGTCTAGGAAAAACTCTAGGATCATTTTGGTTGTTCATTCCTCACGCAGGGGATTTCTCTTCACTGTCCATCTCAAGCAGGGACAGCGACTGCTTGGTCTCACGCACCGATTGGGGGTCTAGGTATGTTTTTCCTCCGGCGCATGCAGAGAATCGATTTCCCTTTTCCCATTGTCAGACTGCGAAATGTTTGGGTGGCTTTCATTATGAGCTCGGACTGAGGGCTGTGGTTTCTTCGTGGATCGTTGGCTATGGCCTCATCCATGTTTTGTTGACTGTGTTTTCCCCTTTACAGAGTGGTATCTGTTGTAGGTTGTTGGGGAGTCGTTTTTGCCATGATAGGGCCAAGAATGACTCAAGGATTGTCTTCCCCTGTCCAAGCTGTGAAGTGCTTGTTTGGCTGCAGGAAAGCAGTCGTTGGTCTTCAGACTGTGTGGAGTGGGATTGAAGGCTAGGTATGCTTGAGAAACCTGGGTTTGGGGAGCCACACAGACAGAGTTAGATGGCTAGCTTTCTCTCCACAACCCCAGAAGAGCATTGGCAAGGGAAGTCAGGGCCTGAGGGACTGTGAAGCAGAGAAGGGACTGATTCCTGGTGTCGGGTGTGTGTGGGTGTCTTAGAGGTCAGGACAGCTCTAGTGTAGGCATCCTTAGCTCTTCCATGAGCTCACTAGCTTAGCATTTAGCTTCTCCCAGCGCCTTGATAGCCTGATAAGCCCTACTGTGTGGGCTTGGTTGATTTGTGTACCTTGGCTATGTGTAAGCCTGCTTAGTCCTTTATTCCTTGGAGAATCATGCCCAGCTTAGGGGTGGCAGTGTTGCTGAGAGATTGATGAGCAAGCTGGCCTATGGTTGGGTGGAACATTGCAACGACGTAGCTAGTTGCGGGGCAAGTTCTTCATGAGATAAGTATCCTTGTCTATCTTACTTCTCCATTTATGTTTACTGTTAATGAATTATGATGAACATGTATATGAATGAATGTTGTTTTGCTTTCGCTGAATATATGTATGAGTATGCATCTTAGTACTTTGGATGTTTAGCCTTTTATTTCAGCATTATATGCTTGTTCATGTTCATGGGGCTATTTGCTCGGTCTGCTTGATGGTTTGGTAGCGTCCTCTTCGCCGGTCGGAGGGTTAGGGACGTTATAGTATGGCATCAGAGCTAAAGTTGCAGCATGGGCCTGAATGGGCCATGAAATATCAAGCTAGCAAAGGCAGGTTTCCCTCTGCCCAGCAGAAATAAAAAAAAAGTTCTAGAAAATTTGGTTGAAAAATTCTCCAAGTGCCAAACTCGTCGGATCATTGGAGGACTAAGTGGGAACATCCTCCGATACAATGCAATGCTTAGTCGGAAGACCATCTGATGAGAGACCGGCGGAAGGAAATCCACGAAATGTTTCTAAGTGTAAGACTATCGGATCATCAGAGAAACTTAGTGAAGGAAACCACCGATACATCGGCAAAAGATAGTGGATGAAACTGCCGAAACGTTGGCGGAAAATAGGTGAAGACCGAGCTGCGGTTTCGGTGGAGATCTGCCGAAGATCGCCGAAGCATCGACGAGAATTAGAGGATGAATCAACCGATGCAGTGGTAAGAAAAGTTTCAAAAATTTGTCTAAGTGTTAAAAACCATCGGCGATTGGCGCCACCAAGATGAAGGGATCGCCGATGACACGTCGACGGAGGTTAGTAGAATTGATCGATGAAATTTAGACGTTGAAAGTGCCGATACGTCGACGGAGATTCTTGAATACTGTCGAAACGACGGCAAGACTTAGTGGACGAAAGCACCGATGATACGTCGGCGAGAATTAGACAGGGAAAATGCCAAAACGTCGGCGACGATTAGAGGAAGGGAGAGCCGACATATTCTGTTAAAAAAGTCTCTAAGTGCTGAGACCGTCAATGTCGGCAAAGGTTTGATTGACGAGAATTAGAAGAATTCTAAGCCGATACATCGACCCAGCTTAACTAAAGACTGCCGAAACGATAGAGAAAAATAGAGGACGTGAATGTTGAAACATCAGCGAAAAAGACAAGATGCTAGTTGGTGAAGCCGCCGACAGTGGCGGCAGAAATAAGGATAAAGAGAAAATCTTCTCGAAATTTTTTCTAAGTCGTGAAATCATCGGTGATCGGCGATGATTAGAGGTTTGGATCGCCGATGACTGGAAGATGGGACCACCGAAAAATAAAGGATGAAGTTTCCAAAGATTAGTGAAGTGGATCAACGATTATTAGTTGAAGGAAGAGCCGCAGTTTCAGTAGAGATCTTCTGAAGAGCGCCGAAATGTCGACGAAACTTAGTTCTTTGAGGAGCCCATACAAAGAAGGAAAATTTTCCAAAATTTCTAAGTGATGGAATCGTCGGCGAAATTTAGACGATGAAATAACCAATGCAGCAACAAGAAGAAGAAAATTTTCAAAATTTTTTCTAAGTATTGAGCCCATCAGCGATCGGCGAAAGTTAGAATATTGGAGCGCCGATTGACGGGATTTAGATGACGGAACCACCAAAACGTCGGCTCACTTAGTCAGAAACATCAGCAAAATTTAGATGATGGGACCGCCGACGCAGTGGTGGACATCGAAAGAAGTTAGTTGAATGGACCACCAATGGGCATCGAAAAATATTAGTTGTTCGTGTGATCGCCGTTGCGGCTGTTTACTAGACTATCCACCTGATGGAACGTTGTTCCAACTGTCGATGCCGTAGTGGTTAGTTGATCCGACCGTCGACAGGGTTATGGCTGTGGAACACGCAAGGAGTTGCTGCCTGTTGTTGCAGCCACCTAAGGGACTGTTCACCCGATGAATAGTGCATCCGACCGTCGATGCAGCGTATAGAATCAATCCCCTTGCTGATACCGTAGTGGGTAACATTTCCGATTGCTGACACATCGAAGGAAATTTACTGTTTGGATCACCGCAAGGTCAAAAAATTTTAGTGGTTTGGGTCGCCGACACAGTGGACCTGTTCAGTTTAGGATCGCCGACACATAGTAGAGCTCCGATCCGCCGAGAGGGTTATGACCACGAAAACCCTAGTGAGTTTGATTGTCATCGTTGCGGCTGCGTAGAAAACTAGCCACCCGATGATTAGTGTTTTTGATTGCCGATTTCTGATTGCCGATATGCAGTAGTCCTCGGCATTGCCGATAAATGATAAAGATCAGAAGCCGAGACAACCGAGGACCCGATACGACGAAAAACTGTAGTTGTTGGAGCCGCTGATACTGCGGAAAACCTTAGTTGTTGGAGCCGCCAATACAACGGAATATGTTATTTGTTAGGGCTGCCGATGAGCGCCGGAAGGAAGTTGATGTTTAAATCGCCGAAACGTCGGATTTTTAGGTGGGATGAGACAAGATCTAAGAAAGAAAATTGGGTTATTGAAAGTGGATTTCTCAGCAAATTCCAGCTATTTTTCAGTGGATTTTTCAGCAGTTCCAGGGCTGAAAAGGAAGAAGATTTCTAGGTGGTTGAAGTTGGCAATTCAGACCAAAATACAGTTGTGTGTTTTGCCTAAATTTGATGAAAATCATCATGTTAGAAGTGGTGTAGTTTTCACACCTGAGGTCAGAATGAGGCATGTGGATAGGCGTTGGAAAGCTTATCCAGCAAGGAACAAGGGAGAGTCACTAGAATTTGAATGTAGAGCAGAAAAGCACTAGTGGTTGCTTGGAAAGTGTGTTGCTATCAACATAGACAAATCCAAGAATTGCATGCCTAGAGGTAGCAAGACCATGAAGTCAAACCAACTGCTGTGTGGAAGAGGAGTTCCATGCAAAGATGAGGGACTTGAAAAAGGAAATTTCCTTAAACCTTGTCTTGCTAACTATAATTACATTTTATAAGTTTCGTACATAACATGTATGAGGATATGCCTTGCATGCATAGGATATTACATGTTGGTAAGAGTAGTGAGAATTATACATTTATAATGAACCACTAATGGTAATTATTGCATTGGTGTTGGCATTAGTGGGAAAACCAATGACAACATGGACATGGCTGAATATGTTGTTGATGCTGACGAATGTGACCAACAACCCTATGGAGAAAGGGATAAGGCAACAAGTCCAGGATCAAAAGTTGGTGAGAAACTTTTGCAATCTCCAGCAAGAGACCAACCAAACTAGTAATGTCAAGGGTGTAAGTAGGACCCATGAAGGTAAGAGTTTAATTATGACAATTGCATGGAGTGGTAAAAACAAGAGGTCTCATACCATGTGGGTATTTGAAATTTATACTACATTCATACATAAATGTATCATGCCTGTATATGTTGTTATGAGCTTAGTATCCCAAAGAAAGTAAGCACTGATGATCTTGATTATGGTAATGCATCCTATATGAAGTAGTCATGGTTAGGCCATGCATGGTATGTTTGAATGCATAGTATTCCTAAATCAATGCAAGGTAGCATTGAGTGGATATGCATTAAAAGATTTTATAAATCTTGTAGTTATGCATTGAATAGATGCATATGAAAGGTATGAGTAAATGTTGTAGATATGCATACATAGGTATGGATGCAAATGTTGTGATGCATTGCATGAAAGCATCGAGATAGTGCATGTGTTATTATGAGTAACTAATGGCTAGAATGATGAATTGATGATAATTCTGGAACCATTTCAAGGGCTGTTATGGATGCAGAATAGTAAGTGCATGAAGAAGGTAGTCATGATCGATTGGCTGCCGAAAATGCTCTATGGAAGGGCAAGGTGGTAAAAATGATACGCTTGTGAAGTAAGGAGTATCTAAACATTTCATTTTGGCATAAATGATGTGACCTTGCAATTTTAGTATGATGATGATTGCGCGAAGTAAATGAGTTTTGGTAATATCGATTTGATTAGCAGCTGGAAGTGTTTTAATTTTACAAATTCTGAAAATGCTTCAGTGACTGTTGTAGCAATGAAAAAAAAAAGTTAAATGCATCAATACTTACCAAGTGTTTGGCTGACTGAGGTTTAGGTTTCAGGCAGATTGTTGGGGGCATGGCAATGAGGGTAAGACCATGACAAAGACCAGAATCTAGCATGTGAAAGAGCCAAACCTCATGAGAAGAGTCTCATGGTTGTGAAAATAGTTTGTATGCTGAATGAATTGTCAATTTAAATTTGTAAATTTCAGATTTGAGAGATTGCTGACAACTACTAGTCACTATTGGCATGCATAGAATTGTGTCAGGAGGACGCATTGTAAGTGGGTATTCATGTTATGCTAGTAAGCATAAAATTATAATGGGCATAGTGGTGCTGCTTACAAGAGACCCACAATTGAGGATCACCTCATTGCCAAGCAAATCAATTTATGTAGTAAACAGGGTTGCAAATTCTTATTGAATTTAATTACTAATGTCATTGCTTGGTTATGGAACAATTAAATTGGATTGTATTATCAGGTAATGATTGAATGTTTGGCTATTTGATGAATATGCCAGGGGTACACACTACAGGCTGATCATGTATGATGGCCTGCAGGAGCCAAACTCTATGGGAAGGTTTTCCCTTATCTTGGAAATGAGTTTTGGGTGAAACTCCATTAGACATTTTGGAAATGTCTCATCTACGCTACATGTTTGGTAAGCAACATGAGTGAGATGGTATAGGTTATGTTGGTAAGACATGTGTGGATACGAAATGTAAAGAGGAATTGGGATGGTAAACCGAGGGACTTTCAACTCAGAGAAGGGAGCCCCCTTTCCTCCTTAACGAAGGAATACTGCCTTCACAAATGGATAAGTGTTCTCTGACCCTAGCTAAGAATATGCATGTCAATTGTTAAATTCAATATGCAGAGCATGTTTTGATTTTATTTCCATTATGGAAGATTGCTTGAGTATGAATAGGGCCTACATGGCACACATCGAAAAAGGGTGCACACTTTCCCGATGTCGGCTCATGAAAGGGTTTTCAATATTCATTACACCCTAGGGGGTGGACGCACTCCTAGTGTCTCAATACTTGATAGTGAATGATATGAAATGTGATTCCAGTTTTAGAACAATAACGTTGATGAGTTGCTTATATTGCGTGTGTTGTCAGGCTAAACAGATGTAGTCTGGTGTCACACACTAAATGGACTATGGCTTGGGCTCATCCTACCTCCTACTGAAGAGCACAGAGAAGGAGACATTCTCGAGGGACTGGAGAGCAAAGAAGGGGGTGGTTTCTTGTGTTGTATGGGGTAGTGGAATTAGAGCTCGCTGCTAGAAATGAAACTTGGAAATGGTAATGATAAAGTTTCCTTCCAAGTTGGCATAAATATGTATTGGAAGGATATGTTGGGATATTATATGCCTGGGGATCCATAGTAGGTCTTGGACCTGGAAATGGTCATTTATTGTTGATATAAGTGCATGTGTTATTGTTGATGGCCTAATAAACCCAACTGCGTTGGCTTCGTTGATTAGTTGTTGATATAAGTGCATGTGTTATTGTTGATGGCCTGATAAACCCAACTGTGTTGGCTTGGTTGATTGGTTGTTGATATAAGTGCATTGTTGATATAAGTGTATTGTTGATATAAGTGCAGGTGAATTGTTGATGGTCTGATAAACCCAACTGAAGGTTGGATTGACTGTGTAATTATTTGATGTTGTGGAAATTGTGGAAACGTTATAGTGTTGGCTTGACTACCTGTAGTCGGATAAACCCAACTGCTAGCTGGCTTGGTTGAGTAGCCTGATAATCCTAGCAGTGTATTGGCTTGATTGGAAGCAGCCTGATAAACCCAATTGTATATTGGCTTGGCTGGATGGTCTGATAAACCCAAGTGAAGGTTGGCTTGACTGTGCCTGATATATATATATATATATATATATATATATATATATATATATATATATATAAGGATGTTGTGAAGTAGCCTGCGTGCTGGCCTAACATCCAAGTCCATAGGCGATCCCAAGGCTTGCAAAGCAAAGCAAGATCCTGTGGACCAATGAGGAAACGCACAATACAGATAAGTATTGAATTATTTTGCAATTTCTTGCTTATGAATATACATGTGTATATGATTTGGTTATGATGTCTTAAGCTCTTATTTAAGAGATAAAAACTGATGAGAATAAACTAAACATGTGAATTTATTAAATGTTCGAATATAGGTATCGCTGGAAGCGAGGACTATGAAAGAATCCTAGGGGTGCATGTGGACATGTGACTATCCTGAAGAGCTCAGAATGAGCAGTAATGAAAAAGGTGCTAGTGATACTATGAAGTTCCTAGTAGCCGAGACAAACCATGTGGGGAGGCTCCATGGTTGAGAGGTCTGAAATAGACCGGAGACACTAAGTGTCATGACCAAGAGAGATTGGTCCAGCATTCATGGTGAAGTGAAAGAGGCTGAGAGCATGAAAACCACAGTGGTGGTGTGGGTTCCAGGATAGAACAAGACAATGAGGGGAAAAACTCTTGCTGCTCTCTCTTTCCTTTTTTATTATACTTATGCATTGTGAAAACAAAAGATTGTTGAATGCATGTATGGCTGAAAATAGAATGTGTCTATTTGCTTAAAATACTTATGAATGCTAGAATAGTTAATTCCCTACCCAAGAATGGACATGAATGAGCTCATGTGCCTATTGGGAAGGCATGAAAAATATGAAAGTCTCCTTGATGAGACTTGGACTGTCATGCCAATTGGGCAATTAATTGACTGATTTTAATGCCTATATTATGCTTGGTCTAACAGAATTTCAATGATGCATTTCACTGGTGAGAAAAATGAAATCCAGTGGTGCACATTGATCATGGCAGCCAACCAAAAGCTGCTGGACTTGGCTGGAAGTCTTCTTCAAACAGTTGCCAAGACCCAAGAAAATCTTGGAGAGATGATAAAGATACAGAAAAGTTCCTAGACTTGGGGATGAGCTGAAAGCTAAGAACCAACAAGAGAAGCTCGTGGAAGTCGAGGGGCTCGGTCCTGAAAGTTCAAGTAAATAATTGAACGTAGGACAATCTGCAAAATTTTGAAATTTTTTTTGATGTGCAAATTGTATATGTATTGGAACACCGAGGACGGTGTTATTCCAAGGGGGAGGGGATTGTAATACCCCAGTTTTGACCCCATTTGCATTAAAAGATACATGGTGTATATTTTGAAATTAATCATGGTGTGGGGCTAAAGGCAAAAGCCCCACCATCGATTTGGTTGTGTATGTTTCGGCAATTGGGATTGTTGCCGATGGTATATCGTGTTATTCGATAGATTATAGTTTGGCATCATGTAAATATGCACATCAATTAAAATAAACCTACAACCAGCTATGACAGTGCAACGTTAAATGAAAAGGGCATGATTTCCTAAGGTTAAGGGGGAAATTGTCTAACCCGTGGCAGCCATGTGTAGCCACTCATTCAAGAACCCTGATGTTAGTTGAGGGTAGTTATGGGTGGCATGCCTGTCCACACGCACCCTCCTCTGGCTGGATCGTTCCATTCACGTGGGGGAAAGGAAAAACAATAGGGAACACTTCCACTATCCCACTCTCTCCAGTATTTCTCACCTTCACGCACCATCTGAGAAAAACTCTCGGATCATTTTGGCTGTTCATTCCTCACGCAGGGGATTTCTCTTCACTGTCCATCTCATGCAGGGACAACGACTGCTTGGTCTCACACACCGATTGGGGGTCTGGGTATGTTTTCCCTTCGGCGTGTGCAGAGAATCGATTTCCCTTTTCTCATTGTCGGACTGCAAAATGTTTGGGTGGTTTTCATTGTGAGCTCGGACTAAGGGCTGTGATTTCTTCGTGGGTCGTTGGCTGTGGCCTCATCCACATTTTGTTGATTGTGTTTTCCCCTTTATAGAGTGGTATCTGCTGTAGGTTGTTGGGGAGTTATTTTGGCCATGATAGGGCCAAGAACGACTCAAGGATTGTCTTCCCCTGTCCAAGCTGTGAAGTGCTTGTTTGGCTGCAGGAAAGCAGTGGTTGGTCTTCGGACTGTGTGGAGTGGGATTGAAGGCTGGGCATGCTTGATAAACTTAGGTTTGGGGAGCCACACAAACAGAGTTAGATGGTTGGCTTTCTCTTCACAACCCTAGAAGAGCACTGGCAAGGGAAGTCAGGGCTTGAGGGACTGTGAAGCAGAGAAGGCACTGATTCCTAGTTTCAGGTGTGTGTGGGTGTCTTAGAGGTTAGGCCAACTCTGGTGTGGGTGTCCTTACCTCTTCCATGAGCTCACCAGCTTAGAATTTAGCTTCTTCGAGCTCCTTGATAGCCTGATAAGGGCCTACTGTGTGGGCTTGGCTGATTTGTGTACCTTGGCTATGTGTAAGCCTACTTAGTCCCTAATTCCTTGGGGAATCATGCCCAGCTCGGGGGTGGCAGTGTTGCTGAGAGATTGATGATCACGCTGTCCTATGGTTGGGTTGAACGTTGCAGCGACGTAGTTGGTTGCAGGGCAAGTTCTTCATGAGATAAGTATCCTTGTCTATCTTACTTCTGCATTTATGTTTACTATTAATGAATTATGATGAACATGTATATGAATGAATGTTGTTTTGTTTCCGCTGAATATATGTATGAGTATGCATCTTAGTACTTTGGATGTTTAAGCTTTTATTTCAGCATTATATGCCTGTTCATGTTCATGGGGCTATTTGCTCGGTCTGTTTGATGATTTGGTAGCGTCCTCTTTGCCGGTCGGAGGGTCGGGGACGTCACAAATGTAGAACTCTTGAACTCAACACACTCTTTGAAGAAGTAAACAGACTGTACATCTTTTGACCATATTTCATGCCCCCATGTCTACAGGGAGTGGAATACAGTAGTAAACCGACTCTCAAAAGCTAGTGTGGCAATGGATTTTGGTACTTGGAAGTTTTTTGAACACAGGGAAGGGGAAGTCTACGAATTCTATCATAGACCTTTTATAGAAGCCCTTCCTGCAAATCTCAATGCATGAACTAAGGATGTTTTTTATCTCATTTTATTTCTATGGACAGACACATGCTTAAAGCTTCACCAGGGGCTTCAGGCCCAGCTTCATTTTTTAAAAACTATATGTTTTTTCCACCATGGGATGCTATGCCAACAGTTACAGTATGCACTTGCGGGTCTTCTTTTTGTCAAATATCTCGTTGCTGAGATGCTCTTACACAGGCGGTTCCTTATGGAATAGTGATAGTTTCAGTTCTCTGGATGTATAAACAACATTATGTGAAAGCATACAAACCATTGTATAGACCATTTTGGTATTTAATAAAGTTTACAGTTTTTTTCCTATGGAAATATATATATATATATATATATTGTTGAAGGACAAAAAGTTTTTTTTTGAGAAGCTTACTTTTATTTGTACTAGCATCTTTTATTTCTAGTCACATCAATGTATTGTTTTTATTAATTTTATTTTAATTCAATTTTTCAAGTTAATGTAACCATGATTTACATAGATTGTAATGTAAAATGTAAGTTGCTAATATACCTTTCCTACAAAATCACAGTCATATTATTTTATTATCTCTTGAAAATCTCATTTTAAACTCATCTCAGAGCTTAAACATCCAACAAAGTACCAAGTAACCTCTCCAACAACAATTAGACAAAAACTTCATAACAGTTCTGTTGTGTTTGCACGAATCTAATATGCGCCTTGGAGCTTATTAAAGGATTCCTATGGGGTAGTTTGCCTAATTAGACCAAACACAAATCTCCTTTCCAAATCAGATCTTCACCTTATTCGTTTGTGCAAAGTAATTTGACCCGAAGTAAAAAAAATAGAGAGAATTATCTACCTCAAATAATTATTAAAGAGAAATAGATTTCCCTCCTTGTTTCTCACAATCTCATTGCTTGCCGGGATATTATATGTATACATACTCAACACTACTATCTATGAAGTGATCAAATTCAACCGGTTTCGGCGCTGCATAAACAACAAAGAAAATAAAATACTTAAAAAATGGCTTCTAAAACTGTACTTGTAAATTCCAAAAGCTACGACCAAGAACCTGTAAATTCCAGAAACTAATAATTTTTTGATCCTAGGTTTGATTAATTTATATCCATCACATATTTATATAATAAAAAATATAAGGGACATTAAGAATTTATTAGGAGTTTGGAGGAGTTTATTAGGAGTTCCACTCTTACATGAGTGCATATTAGCTAGACTCCTAGATGCCAAATGCACTTGGACTAAGCTTTAAATAATTAGAATTAAAGTTAGGCTAATAGTTGTAAAATCAATGGACTATTAGCTAATAGTTTTCCAATATAAGTGTGAATAGATTTAAAGTTAAGTTAATAGTTATACAATGATTGAGGTTAAGCTAATAGTTATATATATTGATTAAAGTTGAAGTTAAGTTAATAGTTATATATATTGATCAAAGTTGAAGTTAAGCTAATAGTTTTAAAATTATTGGAGTTAAGCTAACAATTGTATCTAATAATAATATAGTTGAAATCATTTTTAATTTGTAAAACTATCACTAATTGTAGTTATCACATGTTAATTAAGATATTTTTATTTTTTTTATAAAATTATTTAGCTTTCTTTTTTTTCAAGGTTTAGAGGCTTTATGAAAGCTATTTGAACTCGAGCCATTCATATTTTTTGGAGGTCTTATTAATTCTTGTTTTGGAATTTTTTTTAATTAGAGTGTTAACTTTTTAATTACTTTTACATATATCAATGTTATTGTGGGAAAGATGTGTAACTCTTTTTGTACTTATTTTAGAGTTGACAATGTTCTTTATAAAAAATAAAAAAAATATTATTAAAAATAACGTCCCCTTAAATTAAATTTTAATTATTTAGAATTACATATATATAAAACAATATAAAATAGATAAACTAAAACAATAAACATTGGATTACACATTTCCTCAAACATTTCTATTCTAAAAAAAATTAAGCTCTAAAAATTGATCCCTCTTGGTGCTTGGTAGATTCAATTACTTTACACATATATTAATGTCATTTATGATCAATTACTTTGCACATATATCAATCTTATTCAACCTAGGTTTTAATCTGTATTGATTGCACTGAAGAAGTGCATTCTACAGCCCACTAAAGAAGAGATGTGTAACTCCTTCCATGCTCATCATAAAATTGACACGTGTCCTTTATAAAAAATAATAAAATAACATGTCCGCTTAAGATCAGCCTCAATTATCCAATACATCAATCTGCCATAAACTCATGGCATCCATCATCGAACACATCTATCTACCATGAGCTCATGGCTTCCATCATCCAATGCATCCTCATGCCCCATGCCTGCTGTCTCGTAATGGGGCCGAGCCTGCATCACACAACAAGAGACCATGAAGCATCGATGACTTAATTATGAAGTTTAATTCTGGCGAAGGTGCCGTAGTGCGATCCAGATGAGGATGCACCGAGATACGTCGTTCGAGAGATTGAGAGGGAGATCTGGCAATTTCTGCATTTCAGCTGGTTCTACTAACCAATGTAATTGCCAGATCTCGACGTTGTTTTCAGCTGTACTTTTTCATGTTATTCACAGGTGAGTTGAAATTATTGCCCCATCTTCTAGGGTTTTGCTTCAACAACTGTTCACCCGGGAGCAGTTGAGTCCATGTCTTCCAATGTTTTGCTTCGAGAATCTTCACCCGGACGTAGCTGAGGCTCACGGGCAGATCGGTTTCCACCCAGTGCCGGTAGTTCTCTTGGATCTAACAAGTAAGGTACCTCTGCTAATATGTAATTTCTTATATTTAATATTCTTCCTCCATCTCACATACCCCAATTTTGTAAAATTATGTAATTGTTTTATTTTATTTCTGAGACATTATGTTAAACTTAATCCTAAGTAGGGATTAATGACTTAGTAGAGTCAACAGTTATGGAGTGTAATTGAGAATATTTTATTAATAATAAATAAATTATGGAGACAACAACATGGGAGAACTCTTAAAAGAGGTTACTGGTCAAACTAGTGGATGGAACTAGGTGGAAAGGCAAAAGACAAGTGGCAGCATCTTCAAGCATTTTCTAAGTTGCAAGTGGCAACTTCCCTATATTTGGGGTCATGATTCCCCAAGAAAGTGGAATGTGAGCAAGTGGCTCATTAAATGACAGTTAACCCAACTAAGACCTAAGCAATCTTTAAAAGTACTCAATGAAGAGAGCTAAGGCTGCTCAGTTTTTATTCCAGAAAGAATTCATTCACCTGAATGTTATTCAGGAATTTCATTTGAGGAAAGAGGGAAAGACAGTAAGGAAGTGTTTTGAGTGAATGTTTGCAGTAACTTGATGCTGATTACAGCTATTTGAGCTGAGAGAACTGACTAATAGTTCTGAGTTGATACTGAGTTGAAGACTGTATCTGTTTTGCTGCACTTAGTTTCAGCCAAGGAGACCAGAGCAAGCTCGGGAGTCCTGAGGAGTCGCTATTTCAGCGCTCTCCAGGAGTTGGTAGGGAGGAACGGCCTTCCATTGCTGTTGTTGTCCACAGCTTAAACATGTTCCTGTCTATGATTTTAATAAACTGTAAATGGTAGAATGTTATGACATGAATGTTTTACTAGTTTAGTGAATTAGATGTTTTTAGTTCATCAGTATTAGAATATGTTGATGAGAAATAATGACCCTCTGTTTTTTTCCACCTCTGGGTTTTACCAAACTGTACTCTAGCACAGGGGTAGAATTATAAAAGATGCATGATGAGATTATAGAATAGTAAATTGTTCTTTGTTTAATATCAGAAGAAATTATCTATCTTGCTGACAGCTGCTTATACTCATAGGTAAAAACTTTTCCTTTGAACAATCTATCTTTCTCAATAATCCTATTTAATGGAAAAGAACACATAGAAGAGTATTATAACCACTCTAGAGTAGGGTTAGATTAGATTTATCCACTGTTAACTATACAGTTTCCTTTTACCAGATTTGAATAATTTTATTTCATATCCAATGGCAAACTTAAGGTAGGACTAGTTAAAATATGATTAAATTCTACTAACAAACCAATCAAGTCAAGATTTTATGTATGTTAGAGATATAGTCATTTCTTTAGTTTTCTATTTTTATTGGGATGGAGCTTGAACAGTTTCTATAGCTATTAATTTGATTTATTATTCTCAGAGCATGAATGAATGTTACTATCTATGCTTATGAAATAGACTCTAGTTAGAGATAATTAAATTCTTTGTATATAATTAAACGATTATAACTAATAAGACATTTTAGTTACCAAAGAACATAGATAGTATTAGCATAAACTGTACAGGAATTAAAACAACGAAGTGATATTCTTTTAAATGTACTTTTAAAATAAATAAAGGATATTAATGAAGAGGCATTAGTACTCTAAAGGTTAATGTAGTTACTATACTAGTAATAATATACTTTTATCTTAGGCATTATAAGAATATTATTACTAATATCAGAAAGTATTGTTCTTAACACTTTAGGTACAACCCAGAACTAATAGTATTGTCTGAACTACAAGTACACTAATAGTACTTAAAATTATGGTAAAAAGGAGGACATAGTAACCCTATATCATTAAAGGGTATAAATCATACACCAATACTTACAGTTTCTTTTAACAAGAAAGTCAATTTATAAACTAGGTACAAAAAAAAAATCCTAGTGATGTTGTTAACAGTAAAAATATCAAATGCATTTTGAGTAGGAATTAAATAACAGAAATGCAGGATGCTCTACTATCGAGCTTAACCTTTATTGTAATCTTTAATCAAAATTTCCACAGTTATAAAAGAGTATTACCAATTATTAAAGTTTTTTTTAAGAGGCTATATGTATTTATAAATACTGTCAATTAGGGTTTACCCCTTTAAATCCAATCTATACCAGTAAATCAGTAAATTGACAATTATGGAGTTTAACCATATTAAACACAGAGCCGGGTTATAAATAAACTTTCAAATTTCAGTACTGTAGTAAATAAAGAAATATGAATAAAGAAAACAGTATTAATATATATGTGTTTTAGATGCAGGGTGAAAACCGTGTAGAATTACATCTACAGTAAAAGTAAGAGGCGAGGGGTATAAAACCCTTTTCTCAAGACAGGCCTACGGCCTCAAGTTTTTATACCATAAAACTAACAGAAAATTTTAATGGCTTTCAAGCCTCGGTCCCCATAAGTATCTGAGGGGTATAGCCCATTTGCCTCACTTTAAATATTTCTCACACAGCATAAAAAAAAATACAAAGAAATTAATTGATTTAGTCTCGGCCGTAACCGGAGCACCCTTGCATATTGCAGGGCGGCTTCAACTATCTTAAGTACTAAACAAGATAACCGAACAAACTAAGTTACAAGGGTTACAGGCCCCTTTGTGCCAACCCTCGAAGGTCCCGAAGGAATTTCCACAAGGAAAAAGTGCCATGGCTTAACCAGGCTTACCAGAAGCTGATGATTATTGTTCAAGCTTTGTACAGAACACACGCAAAAGGAAGAGCCGACGGTATTCTTTTACCTGAAATCTTGTGGCAACGCGACTACCAGTCGCTGAATACAACCATCCACACAAAGAGGAACTATACTACAGGCAGGGAGAAGAATATTACTTGCAGCAAACACGTAACCTCAACACTGGAGAACAGGAATCCAACAATACCCAAAGAAGGGTTCAGTTATCATTAAGGGTTTCAGGCTTGAACTGACAAATTAACTAAACCCCGAAGAGAGAAGCAAAGCTGGAGAACAGCACTATTTAACATGCCATGGACAGACTTCATAGAAGGACAACTTCTGGAGAATAACCTTATAGAGGAGCCGCGCAAGCAAGGTGCACCAACACCTTCGCAAGAGCGGCAGGAGGCCGAGATTTACGGTGGTAACAAATGAGTTAGGGTTCATGGATGAGCCCTTATAACTGTGCAGCCTGCCATCACAATAATGCATGGAAAGTAGAAAACATTATTATTACACTCTCACCTTTGTAAATATCCAGGTCGTGGAGAAGTTACGACAACCCTTATACTTCTAGTTTCTTATTTCTTGAAATTCAATTTCAATCTTTTACTTTTGACTCGTGGAGATTATAACCATTATACTAAGGTAAGTAGTTCCATTTTACCCTAACTTTAAAAAGGTTTGTAAAGGAATTCAAAGTCCTTATGAAGTTGTAAATCGTAATTTGAAAACTGAGCTATGACTTGATCAAAGCTGGAAAATGCATTATGATGTTATGCATGATGGATTTTACATAAAATCAACATCCAACATAAAATAAAAATATACGTGGAAGAATCTAAGGAGATTTTTTTTAGTGAAGAAAACTATGACTTGGTTTTATTGGCCACATTAATCTCAATGGTTTATCTATATTAAATAAAATAATAGTATATGGTAAAAAGATAAAAAAAAAAATAGTAACTGTTATATGATGACAGCTCTTATATAGTGTGTCACTCATAATCATACATTATATTGTGGCAAGGTTACTTTTCATCTATCTTAAAGTTTCACCATAAATAAATAGATAAACTATAAAACAAACTAAGAGATTTATTCTTTTATGAATTATAGCCCCTTAAGGGCTTGTTCCATTTATATACATAAAAGGAAAATAGGATGAACCATGTTTCATGAAAATAATTATTTTACTGAGGATAAACTCCATTCATGCTTGAAAACGATTATTGAGTAAAATAAAAACTCTATACATCTTGGGCATTAACGTTAATATAGCTTTCTTATAAAGCAGCTTCGAGTAAAATGGTAAGCTCATTTAACTTAGATTTGGAAAAATAGAAATAGTAATACATAAACCTTATGTCAGTTTATTTTTTTTTACTAAGTAACGTAATTATATACACAGGAAATCATACTATGGACTGAATAGTTCTGTTACTATAACTTAGTGGTAAAAAAATTCAGTAGGACATTTCCACACATCACGAATAATTTGATTTGGACTAGTTCAGTAATCACTATGAGTCTTAAATTGCCTCTACAAGAAAGAAAAATAGTTATTCAAATATACCTCAACAAGCGTTGGAAGTTATTTGGCATTTATCTCTTATTGAGTTTTTTTTTCTTTGCGGAAAACTTGTATTTCTTTTTATACTTTAGAATTGCGACAAGCGGCCCCAAACCTTTTACTTGGAAATCTGTAAGAACATGAAACTATCCGCATTAGCTCGAAAGCTAAGTAAGCCAAGTTTTTGCATGACAGTCTCACCTTGTGAACGAAAAGAAAACAAAGTCAGTAAACTGAAGAGAACTCTTCTATTGCTAAACATAACCAACAGATTTTTGCAGATAATAATTTGGTACATATATCTAATCAAGCATTTAATGACTGCATTTATTAAATTTATATGCATTTAAAAAAAAAAATCATTTGGAAAATTTGGGGTTTTGACACTCCGGATATTGTACAGGGAAAAACACTAGGTTTTAGTTGCAGCTCACCTAAAACTTTTTCGTGGAGAACAATCTTGATAATCCTACAGTCCATGATTAGTGCTTTGGAACCATTTCTATTTGGAATCCAACAGGCTACCATCATCCCGTTCACCAATTGTGTAATGCAAGACCACTGTTTAGATGTTCAACGTGTTGGATGTTTACTGCCATCTACATCCTCCATTTCTTAAAACTCTTAACATTCTCAAAAAGACTAGCAAATTACCTTCGTCCAACTAGACAAATCAGCAAAGCATAAAGACGGCTTCCTTTAAACATAAAGCTTAACAAACAGTTATGCGAAACAGTACATTGCATTAAAAAAAAACGGACAAATCAGCAACTACAAATCAGCAAAGCATAAAGACAGCTTCCTTCAAACATAAAGCTTAACAAACAGGTTTGCGGAACAGTACACTGCATTTAAAAAAAAAATACATGAATATATTGTTTTGTTTGAGATCCTCAATGAAATTAAAATTAATTTCATATAGTTATGTACGATACCTAATCTTTTTTCAATCATTTCTATGTTTATTTAAATAAGCAATTTATTTATTTTAAAAACTTAAATTTTTATAAGTAAGTTAAAGTCATTATAAAAAACCTTTAATCAAAATTTAATTCACTAGAAAAAAAGAGTCATATAAGTTTGTTTTTAATTTTGTTAAAATTTTCTTAATTGTATTTTATTTATTTGTATAAAAGGCACATCTTCTTTATATTGGGTTGAAAGTATCTAGCTACTTCTTTTAACTATGGTTAATCATCCTTACTATCCATGAAACATGAGGAATTATTGGTGGGCTTCTCCGTAAGTGGAAAAAAATTGAAATTTTAAGTTCATGATCTTACCTTCATAGATGCTTTTCTACTAAGCTTTTGTTTCAATGGCTACAATCTATTAACAATGGTGAAGGACATTGTCACCTCATGACTCTGGTTTAAAAAGTTGATTAAAAATAATATTAAATTATTTTCTTTTGGGTTTTTGGTTTAGATCATTTTTTATTATTTAAATTGATTAAAATTATTATTAAAATTATTAAAATTCATTAATATTACATTTGGGTTTGTACTTGGATCATGTTTGAAGTGATTGTCTAA
This sequence comes from Pseudotsuga menziesii, assembly GCA_001517045.1. Classification (NCBI taxonomy): domain Eukaryota; kingdom Viridiplantae; phylum Streptophyta; class Pinopsida; order Pinales; family Pinaceae; genus Pseudotsuga; species Pseudotsuga menziesii. The sequence goes on from LPNX010229886.1 coordinate 54,271, forward strand.
AATAGTTTGGGATTTTTGTTTGGGTCTTGGTTTTGATAATTTTTTATTATTAAAAAATATTATTTAAATTGATTAAAATTATTATTTAAATTATTTAAATTCATTAAAATTACATTTAAGTTTTGGGTTTGGACTTGGATCATGTTTGAAGTGATTTTTTAAAATAGTTTGGGGATTTTTAATAGGGTTGTAGTAGGAAAGATAAACTTGTGCTCCATTTATGTATTTTGCAAAGTTATGGCTCACATGATTGCTTCCTACACATCTTTTATATCTAAGATCCAAAACTATCTATTGGCAAGTATAAGGACATTACCACCTAATAACTCTAGTTTTATAAAAGAGGGAGCATTCATGTGAAACAAAATATCACTTTAAGTATATGGGATTGCAGTAATAATTTGTTATGGAGAACATATATAGTGACAAGCAGCCATAAAAGACGTTTACCACCTTATATTAACAATAGATTGTAACACCTCACATAAATAACAAGAGCCATGAGGTGACAATGTCCCAAACATTACTACCCGCATTTGCAAAAGAATCTAGAGTTGATTTTGCAATTCGAAATAGCTAATGCCAAACCTTTAAAATTAAACCTCATCTCCTCTCTTATGGATTTTTTATTGTAATAATATGCATAAGAAAATCCCTCAAGTCGGGAAAAAAAAGTATCCCTCAACTTTAATTGAAAAATAAGGAATTCTACTATCAAAAGGGAAAAAAACTTATGAAATAGGATTATCATCTAAGAGACCAACTTATTTAACCTTAAGAAACTTTCCTATATTTTTTTAGCTTTCACATGAGTTAGCAAGTTATGAAGAATTGTAGTGTTACAAGCATTGTGCCATTAAGACTGAATATATACATATACATACCATTTTAAGAGATTTTAATACTTAATTTTTTTAGTATTACAAAAATTACATATCTTTTTTGTTTTCATGACATTTTAATGTTTTGTCTAATATCTATTTTCACTATAAAAGTCATGAGAATTTCTAATTTTATTTTAACACTATCAATTTTCTTTAATTAACTAAATGTAGTGAAAAATATTTTTAATTTCTAAATTAGTACAATTTTTATATATAATCATAAACTATCAATCATAACAACAAAATTAATCTAGATATTTGTACAACTTCTTAAACATAATTAAATTTTTTTAATAACCAAGAATTTAATAAAAAAATTACAACTTAGGATTTCCATTTTAAAGAATAAATATTTTCTAACCCACTTTTAAAACTAAGTTTCATAGAAACTTGAAGCAATTAATAAATATAATAGTATATCTTGATATCTTTAATTTTAATAAATAAATATAATGTTACATTTTGTTATCATTAATTTTAAAGAAAATGTTTGATAGGTATGCGATTTATTATAATCCATATAATATTATATCTTGGTATCTTCAATTTTAATAACTAAATATAATATTACATTTTAGCAACATTAATTTTAAGGAGAAGGATTGATACGTATGAAAATTATGAGAATCCATATACTATTACATTTTGGTATTTTTAATTTAAATAAATAAATATAATGTTACATTTTAGCATCATTAATTTTGTTTAAATTTGTTTAGAACATAAATATTTGAAAAAATGATTTACAATATAAGGAATTTGATTTTCATAAACTTATGGATCTAAGTTTCAATAAAAATTGAAATCAATATAATATTTAATATGAATATGCAAAGTATTGTCAAACATATAAGATGCCAACAAAAAAATCATTGCTTCCCCTTTGACATGACTTGAAACTTATTGCGCAGAGAGGCGCTCTACAGCCCAGTATGGGCGTGGGAGATTTTGTAACGTTATGTAACATTAATTATCCACGAAAATAAATGTCGACCATAAAAACAACCTAATATGGGGGAGATGTTGTAATGTTCCTACTGATATATTGTTGCGTAAGATCTGTCATGATGTGTTATTTTAATAATAGACACAAATTCATTTAGTTCATTTTTGCTTTTAGTCCATGTTGCTTTCTATATTGAACTACTAGATCAATATTAACACTTATTCTATAGTTTTGTTGTACAAGATCCCAATATTAAAATTGCAATAATGTGTTCATTATGATATCTTTCTGAAAATATGGAATTAAGTTTACAAGCTCAGAATCATGTTTAGGTCACTAAGGTACTTGCTCTATTACTTACTGTTGATGGACCTATTGTTTTCTTTTTTGGAACCTGATCGTTCTCATGGTACTTTATTAGCAGGAAATTTTAGCAATGTATTCAATATATCTTCTCTTTATTCTCTGAGTCTATCTCAATTGGGTGTATATTCTTTAGTCTATTGAAATTTGTTTGGCTCCCTGGTCATAAAATATCATGTCTTAATGTTAAGCTATTTAATCTATTTTTGTTTCACTTTTTCACCGTTTGGTATTAGGGTGCTCATAAGAACATGCTACCCAAATATAATGCAATGGAAGCACGTAAGTGGACCAAATCGACAATGCACACGCACCTCCTAGATGCGCGCATGCGCTCCTGCTTTAGCAGTGGCGAACCTCCACACCAGATTGCCAACGTGGGAAATACGAGCGCGCAGGCGCATGTGAACACACTCGCATTCCTATGCGCGCATGCGTATGTGTACGTGCGCGCATGTTGGGCACAATCACACACAGGGACGCACGTGCATCCTTGTGTTTTAAAAAAAAATAGTGGGAATTTGTTTTGGTTTTATAGCCACCCACAAGCATGCAAGGAGGAGACAACGACCCCCAAGGAGCCCAACGGACTTGTGCAAATCACCTAAAACGATGTTGAAGGTAAATAGAGTAGGAATGCAATTTTTTTTATTTATTTCATTGTTTTTAAAATAAAATACAAAATTAAAAAAAATAAAAACCAATTGAAATGGTTAAAATTTGAGACTGCAGGTACAAATTACCTAACCACAATGACAAATAACAATGAACCATCCCAAGAAAGGAATGAAACAAACCAAATAGAGGGCCCAAACCCCGAATTAAATGAAGAAAACCCTGAAGATGAATTATAAGGGGATTTAAAACAATTAAGAATTTTGAGTGATGAACTGAAGAACATTAGGGAACCCTCTTGGGTTTCCCTCGCCACATCAATACAAAACATAATAGAATCTATCAACATTGCCCATAGTGAGATAACCCGTTTGAGCGAATATAGAGCTCGAATGAGAGAGCATTATAGCATTGGTATATCCAAAGAGGATATAAAAAACCTGGATATCACAAAAGCCCAACTGTGGAGCAAGTTTACAGATCCTGGAACAGGACAGCCTCCATATGTGAGGAAGAGGTGAGTTTGCATGGACTGGTGTAATTACCAGCCATGAAGAGAAAACTAGAGGAAGAGATGGTTCATGGTTTTTGACAAGCCTCCATGCAACAATGTCGAGGTCCCACAGTATTTTCTCAGGAAACTATGGCCTGATTTTGTGTTAGGGTTCCATGTGAACTACTTCGACATCACTGAGTTCTAGGGCGTCGGTTTTGGTTCAGCCCAAGATCGACCTCATGCCCACTGGAACCCACTCAGAAGACCTCCTGCACTGAGGTGAGAGCCAAACCCGCCTCCTCAACCCCCTAGGTTAGGTAGTGGGCTAGATGAGATCCATGAGTTCGTTAGACGTGCCACATGACACCTTCTCAGGCATACCGCATTTGTGGCTATGCCCTCGCAGAGCAAGCAGGACCCCCTCGAGAGACACACTTCTGCATGGTCTACTGGTGGTGGGCGAGGGAGAGCAGATACAGGTGGTAGTCAGGTGGATCCATCTAGCTCGAGGAGACCAGTGCCACATCGTTGTTCTCATTGTGGGAATCCATGCCAGGTTCCCACGCAGGAGCATGGCACAGAGAGCTACCTACACCAGGTTAGTTATTGTTTTATTTAATGTTCAAGTATTTATTACACGTTAAATGCAATCTCAGAATTTCTAATAAATTTAACTTAGAATCAGATGTTGATGACTTGATTTTTTTAATGTATAGCTATTCAGTGCTGAGTCTCCAGCATACGGGTGGGAGGACGCTGGTTCCTTTAACCTAGATGGAACCATGGCAGCTGCAGAGGACATCACAACACCATACACACAGGTAGTTTTCTTTCAGTAATTAAATTTAATGTTAGTAGTTAATCTTGTTTTCCAAGATATGTGTCTCTCTTGTAATTTGTTTTAATATTTGCATCGTGTTTATTGTTTATTGTTATTGCTCCACAATCCTGTTTTTCTAACAAGGTTATTAGAGAAAAAAATTCTACCACACTATCTTAAAATTCATTCAATTCCTTAAAAAATGGATGAAATGTTCCCTTACCTTAATTGGTAACAATCTAGGAAGTATGTTTGACATTGGTGAAAAAATGAGGGACCTAGAAAAAACTTATGTGGAAAACATTTACATGGAGATGCACCAAGATTATGGGTTAGATAATTACATTGGTAATTAATGAATTGGGTCTTAGTTGTATTGTCAAGAATTGAATATTTTAAAATAACCATTATCTACTCAATATGCTACCTCTAATGGAAATTTAGAGGAAATGTACTAAGAAGGGTATTCTCAATTAGGATACCTTAAAAAATTAGGTTTGAAATAGGAGGAAAAGAGAAATCATAGCCATGTCAACTCTCTAGACCAGAAAGGAAATGAAGCATAAGCAAGGTTTACTAGGGCTAACTAGTTAACTAATTCGCATATAAGGAAATTTTAGCATCAATAATGGATACAATTTTCAAATATATAGTTAGGGAAAATATGACAAACACTTACCCTACAAATCATCCATCCTTTGATTTGCACTAGACAAGCATATGATTTTTGAATATCATTTCAAGGATTGACGAGAAAGTATAAGGAGTAAGCCCATAAACTTTGTGGATATTCTCTAAAATAGAGAAAAATGTAACATCCCTCAAAATCATAAATTAAAACAAAAATTATTATGCAAGTTTGGGACTGTTATTATCACTATCATATCATTGATTTTATGTCTCTTGATTGATTTGTGACTTCTATTGTATCACTAAATTAGTTCTTGTCAATCGTCGCATATTTATTTAAATTGTCGACCCATATCTAGTTAATATTGTCGTCCAATGTAGTTAATGTTTAGTAATTGAATCTATATATTTTTGTGCAAATGAACAAGTGTCTGCAGGATTGAGTGACCAGCCATCCCCACCAGGGATCAGTAGATCCCCTCATGAGCAGGTATCTTGTAATAAAGTATAAATTTAATTTAAGTTTTGATGGCTTAGATTTGTATAGTTATATTTTTTATGTACTAATACACAATGCCATGAATATGTATGCAGGTCCCACTACATAGGCATGTCGGTGTCACTATCTCTCCATCGACTGCCTTTTTCCCATCATATATTCCAGGTGTATCCCCTGGCATACATGTCTGTTTCCCTTCATCCCTCCCCACCCCGTTTCACCCACCAACACACTTCCATCCAGCTCCCCCCCCCCTTGCCCCACCCATCCACCCCCTCCCTTGCAGTTTCCCATGTTTCCACCATCCCCCCTCTGACCACATTACACCATCCATCCACATTCATCCATACCTCCACCCCATCCCAGACCTCATCCCCCTCCCCCATATTCCCCCACCAGCCTCGTTTCCTCTTCCAGGGTGGCCCATTCCATTCTACATCCAGTTGGTGTTTATTGTCGTACATCACCACTTTGCCCACTCCAGTCCACGCCCTCTCCCATCGTGCCCCCTAGTGTTGTATCCAACGTTGATATGGCTACATCCTCTACTATTCCATCCACCCTAGCATCAGAGCAAGTTGTACATCCCACTGCTCCACCTGCCAGCCCCCAAGACCAGCCGATTGCTCCACCTGCCAACCCCCAGGACCAGCCTGTTGTGTTCACGGTGAGATTGATTAGTTTACAAAAATCTCATGCAATATTAATGAAAATTAACATATCATTAAATTGTATGAGTTATCTTATTGTTTAAATCCTGCAGGGTGGCATTGCCGAGAGACTTGGATCATAGAGGAGGGTATCCCGCTCACCACTTATGGTCTCGTCTCAGGAGAGCTATTTAAAATTTGAAAACGTAATTTTGATTTTTTAATTGTGTTTTATACTTGTATAATTTCCTGTAGGAGTTGACATTTGATTGTTTTTGTTTCAGAGCCCAAGGGGAGGTGATCGAAGTGGCCAGAAGAACCGAGCTTCCTCTAGCTCGAAGAAGAGGAAGATCGATTATGGAGTTGCACCTGGGAGCTTCGAGGGTGGGCAGGAGGATTGAGAGACCTTCCTATGTACACTAGCCATGATGTGGCATTTTGGCATGAGTTGCCATATTTTGTATAGGGCACGAGTTGCCATATTTTGTATATGACATGAGTTGCCATATTTTGTATATTATTGGAAATTTTTGTATATTAATATATCATTTTTTACTTCTTTATATTACTTCACCTTTTATTACAGATTTGTATACATTATGTCGAATGCAGTAGTAGTTTACAGTTGATACACTTGCAATATTTATTGTTGACGAAGCAATAAAGTCTGTATGTTTACAATAAAATGCATAAAAAAATTAACACTGTAGGTTAGTTAACAAAAAAATATACAAATGCATAAACATGTACAATAACAATGATAATTGAACTCTAACTCCTATAGAGCCCTAACTCATATTGAACCAACATACCAACACCTATAGTCTTATTCATTGTCCAAATTTCAATAGAAAGCACTTGTTTTCCTTTGGTATTTACATAGTAATTCTAACCTTTGGCCTTCTACTCCATTTTCTAACCTTGACTGGCCCTAGGATTGTCTATCAAACTAGACTATAATACTACCTATTAGGAAGCCATAAGACACTGTAACTCTAGACTCCCACCTTTCCCTCTCTCTAAAGCAAGGCTTATTCCTTTCATTTCCACACTACTTAGACCCCCACGACTCTCCCTATATCTCTGACTGTAATATCCATTTTGGACAACCCTAGAAAACCATTAACTCATCCTAAGCTTCCCTAACTTCTTCACTGTAATATCCTATTTAGGGCAGCCCTAATAGCCTTCTTACCCACCTATCATAGCCTAAGGTCACTTCTTTTCCTTCCTATCTTACCCACTCACTAACGCCTCACCTTAAATTTTTCCATAACCCAATTTAAAGTGGAACAAAGACACCCTAAAGGGACTGTATATAAACAGTCATTCCCTGCCATACTTAAAAAAATTTGACAGTGGTATATAAACATCCATAACTTGGAAAAATACTAGAAAAGGCCTTGAATTGATTGCAAGTCATTGTGTCATCAAAATCCAAGTGAATATACTTCTTATCATTCCTACCTGACTAGAAATTACATCTTGGACTGTCATAGGACATTTTACTTGACTGGAAATTACATCTTGGACTATCATAAGACATTTTACTTGGCTGGAAATTTGATTTGGTTTAACAGTCCCATTGGCTTGGAAACTGATCACTTATAAAAATTTGTATCACTGATGTTTACTTAAAAAGATTGTACCTTTGTCTTGACAAGCTAAAAAGTGAAATATAGAACTGTCATAATGCTAAATGCTTGGCTGGAAATACTTTTATGTCAGTTGCAAAAGAGGTTGAATTTGTCCGATGTGATGATAACGTCCCATCAAAACCACTAACATGCTTCAACCACATGCATAATTGAAATGAAAAAATCCCATAAAAATTGTTCTTCCTTGACAAATAAAAAATGAAACAAGTTCATGAATATGTGTCTTTTATAACAATCTATTGATCACTTGAAATTTTAACGATCTATTGTACTTGTTGCAATTTTAACGATTTAAAGGTTAACATGCATAACCTAGGGTTTAGAATCAACAAGGAAACCCTGACCCTAACTAAAGTTTAATGGTTAGCATGCATAACCTAGGATTTATAATCAATGACGAAACCCTGACCCAAATGGTGTTTTGGGGTTAGCATGCATAACCTAGGGTTTAGGATCAATGATGAAACCCTAAACCTAGGAGGGAAACCCTAACACCAACCCTACCCAACCATCTCTTGTGGGATCTTATAAAGTACATTTTTGTTTGTATATGAGCATGCCTAGGATTTGTAATCATATGTCACGTATTCTTTATAGACTAATCAAATGAAACACTTCAAAGCTTAAGCATGGATTACTTCACATAAGCTAGGGTTAGAGCTTCATGAGCACTCCTTTTATAAACCATAGTGATATAAGTAAAACATAGCTCATTTTCATCTTACATGTGTTTTGGACTTGCCTTGTCCATATCAATAGGCCTTCTACTCCATTTTCTAACCTTTACTAACTCTATGACTGCCTATCAAACTAGACTTGAATACTACCTATCAGGAAACCATAAGACACACCACTAACTCATCCTAAGATACCCTAAATTCTTGACTGTAATATCCTATTTAGGGTAGCCCTAATAGCCTTCTTACCCACCTATCATAGCCTAAGGTCACTTCCTTGCCTTCCTATCTTACCCACTCACTTCCTATGTTGTCATCCCTATTGATCCTTCCTTTGGTAGCGAAATGTTCTCTTTGGGTCTACACAAGTGCATGATGACCTATCCAAAGGTTTTCTCTTAGGATATCTAATGAAATAAACACCATTAAAGTTTATATAACAAATTCAACCCAAGATTATCTCAAATTAGCATGCATAACCAATGCTAGACTTTACCCAATCATAAAGATAATATAAGTTAAAATTAAAATCTCCAAGTACACAAGATTTGGACAACTGAAACAGTTCTTATGTTTATGTATATATATTTGGAAACCATAAGCGAAGCTAGCCCCAAACTATCATTGTTGTCATTAAGGTATCCACACTATAATTGGTTTCCTCGTCAGGGTTTATAAACCTTAATCATCTTTCATCATAGAAGCACATGGCATTTCAGAAAAGTCTAGCACCAGTTTCGATGTCAACATGTATATCCTAGGATGATTCCTTAAACCCTAGCTCTTTTTCTATTGCATCAACACAAGCATCAAGACCTCCATGGAAAATCAACTAAACTTAAAAACATCTTCTTCTAAGTAAGGAATCAAAAGAAGCTCGAGACTTATCAAGTTAAGTTTTCCATGGTCTTTCCCTAACCTCCATGTATCACACAAGAACAAGCCTACAATATCACCAAAGACATTAGCTCTTTTCTTTGTATCTTCTATAGGGTTCGAACTCTAATTCTACCTCCTTTACCTTTACAACAAGAGCTATAGATTCTGCAAGACAACCATCAATTCCTCTAGTATTATGTCTCCTTCTCCAAGGTTTACTTACATATATAAACCCTAGTGTCCTCATGCATATCGAAGTTTCATCATGTAATGCATTCCTCCTCTAGTTGTGTACCACATCTTCTTGTTCCCAATGCTCCTCGACATATGTGTTAGAGGTGGTTATAATACTCCAATGCTTATCCTTAATATGTGTGCCAAGGTGGTTACTATGCTCATTTGTTCTCCTCAACATGTGTGTGAAGGTGGTCACTATGGTCCAATATTTCACTTATCTTCATCCTAATATCACAAGGAAACCCAACAAAATAAACCCTAGTCCAAGTGTACGTTAACACCATGAAGATACATCCCTTTAGGGCACTCTTTCCAAGCATATAACATATCCAGAACCTCTTATTAGAACAAATTACAACATCAATAAATCTACTAAGAAAAACCCTAGTTTACGAAACTGATACACAATGGATTCAATGGGCCATGCAAATGTAATGGAAAGGGCCCACTAAAGGTAATGGCATGCCAAGATACCAATGGATTCGACAACTCGTTGATCCAACCTTTGGTTTCCGAGTTATGTCGAGTTTCAAGTTGCATGAAAATGTTGTTTAGGGACACTTGGTCACTCTGGGTCCAGGAGTGAAAAACTAAACGGAGCAGCAAGATTACATGTTGTTGGATCTGACATGTGTGTATGGCCAATGTCGATAAGGGAACACCACCAACATTAGCATGGTGGAAGGTTTTGCAGAGTTGACCCACCAATGTGAGAGTTGCATTGAAGGAAACTGAGCAAAGCCCTAGTTTACGAAACTGATGCACAATTGAGTCACTGGGCCATGAAAACATAATGGAGAGGGCCCACTAGAGCTAATGGCATGCTAGGAGAACAAAAAAGTAGACGGCTCATTGATCCGACCTCTGTTTCTGAGTTATGTCGAGTTGCAAGTCGCATGAAAATGTCGTTCAGGGACACTTGGTCACTCTCGGTCCAAGAGCGAAAAACCAAACGAATCAGCAAGATTGCATTCCATTGGCTCCAACATGTGTGTATGGCCAATGTAGATATGGGAATACCACCAATATTGGCACGGTGGAGGGTTTTGCAGAGTTGACCCACTAATGCGATAGTTGCATTGAAGGAAACTGAGCAAAACCCTAGTTTACGAAACCGATGAACCATGGAGTCACTGGGCCATGAAAATGCAGTGGAGAGGGCCCAATAGAGGTAATGGCATGCTAGGAGACCAATAGAGTCGACGGCTTGTCGATTCGACCTCTGATTGTCGAGTTATGTTGAGTTGTAAGTCACATGAAAATGTCGTTCAGTGACACTTTGTCACTCTCAGTCCGAGAGCGAAAAACCAAATGGAGCAGCAAGATTGCATCATGTTGGCTTCGATAGATGTGTATGGCCAATGCTAATATGGGAACACCACCAATACTGGAATGGTGGATGGTTTTGTAGAGTTGACCCACAAATGCGAGAGTTGCATTGAAGGAATATGAGAAAAACCCTAGTTTACGAAACCGATGAACCATGGAGTCTCTGAGCTATGAAAACATGGTGGAGAGGGCCCATTAGAGGTAATGGAATTCCAGAAGACCAACAAATCCAATGACTCATCGATCTGACCTCCGGTTGCTGAGTTATGTTGATTTGTAAGTCGGATGAAATGTCGTTCGGGGAAACTTGGTCACTCTCAGTGTGGGAGCAAAAAACCAAATGGAGCAGCAAGATTGCATGTTGTTGGATCTGATAGGTGTGTATGGACAATGCCGATATGGGAACACCGCCAAGACTGGCATGATGGAGGGTTTTGCAGAGTTGACCGATCAATGCGAGAGTTGCATTGAAGGAAACTGAGCAAAACCCTAGTTTACGAAACTGATGAACCATGAAGTCACTGGGCCATGAAAATGAAATGGAGAGGGGCCACTAAAGGTAATGGCATGCTAGGAGACCAATGGAGTCGACGGATCGTCGATCCGACCTCCGATTGCTGAGTTATGTCAAGTTGCAAGTCGCATGAAAATGTCGTTCAGGGACACTTGGTCAGTCTCGGTCCAGGATGACATCCTAATTGTTGGGCATGGTAAAAGCATTATTAAAAGGTTGAAGAAGGACTTGGGAGATGCCGATTTAAGCAAGTACAGTGCATAAAATAGATCATACTTGGTAATAAGTATTTATACATGTTATATATTCAGACATGACATCGATATAGATGGAAAGGGAAAGGCTTTTGTAGAGTTCACATAGAAATAAAAGTAATTTATCATGATTGTCTTATATTTTAATAGTAGCTATTAATTTCAATCACTGATGTAACTGGCATCCAAGTGTAGTGTAAGCGCAATTACCCAATATCATTCAATATAGCCAGTTTGATCCTCTCTATTGCTAATTTCCTCCATCAATCTCTTGTGCTCGGAATGAGGCAAGAAGTAACGTACCTTGGTTGAGGTCTTGGTTGACATTGTCTATAGATGGATATTCATGCCAACAATCAAGTTTGTGAAGTGATAGACCACAGAACTTGGTCTGTAATCCACAAATACATGTCCACTAGTTCTTCTTGATTTCCCATCTAGTGTAAGATGTTCACCCTCAACCAGCATCGAGCCAATAGGAAATTCATTGACTTCAACATCAATCAATGATCTGTTCAGGATTTGCTTACCTTGAATGCATCATGCCAACTAATAATCCGTGCCCCATTCATTGTCTTTCGGGGCAACAACTGCATATATGTGTCCTGGTTGTACAAGATCTGAGATATGTTCGTAGTCTGTTAAAATCGCTATCTGACCCTCCTCTAAGTGGGTTGTTTCACCAAATGCACGTGGGTCTACTGCAAGTGACACACAATCCCAATCATCAACCCAATCCATGCATTCGCATTCATCCCATTCATTACTGCTACAAGGGCTACAAAAGCAAGCAAGTTTCCGCGTCCATATTTCAAATAGGGGGTTGTTTGAGCTTCAAACCGAATGAAATACATGTGTTTCTTGTACTGATCTGCAACTATAGGAATGTGATCGATCTATGTCAACCACATGCCAAAATTTCCTGACAGGACTTCCTACCCCTGTTGATGTATGTTGCACTTTATTTTGGTCTCACATTGTTGCACAGCACCATTGAACTATGGATTATGCATCTTTGATATGGGGGTTTCTGGTAAACCTCATCTCCTCCCTTCATAGTGCAATATTGATGCATGCACTGGCTCTGTCATTCTCACCTTTGTTGTGCTCGGTCTCAAATTAGTTCCATATATGCGACACATTATAAGTCTTATGTAACATACTCATCCATTGGAATACTTGGGCATTTTTGAATTGGCCTGCACAACCATCTGACCATATCTAATGTTGATCCATATGTATATCTCCCTCCTTTAGTTGATCATAGAAAATTCAAAAACAGTGTTGCATATAATGCAGATCATGGCATCTGTCATCACTTATGTAAAAGTTTGTCTCCTTCTGTATTATCCTGTTGTTAATGTTGCTCTCAAGGCCATGCCTATACGTAATATGTACCATGATGCTGACTTGGTCGAAATGGTAGTATTGAATCTGAATTTCATTTTGTGACTGAAGGGTGTAGTTTTATACAAAATCCACAATTGACAATATGGTCCCAATGGGAAAGCTTTCCCTACATTTTCTGTACTGCTGATCCTTCCATCGCGCTACATGCACATGTTGAACATACTGCTTAGTTTTCTTGTATAACTCCATAAAAAAATCACAAACTAGTACATGTTGCCATGAAAACAAGGGTCGTATTAGAATGCGACCTTTAAAGAATGTATATGTAGAAACTGAACATGTAAGAGGAAAAACATGCAATAATCATTTGCACCTATGAGTTCACCAATGCAATATTTTTACTTTCCTTCATACTATCTAATTGATAGGTTACATACTTGAAGCTCAACATCTCCACACTCATATTTCCAAATCGATGCTCATTGCTTCCATGAATGCAACAGTTCAAAAGAGCAAACCCACTGCACCTGGAACAATTCCCATATAGACATGATTTTGCATAGTATTTTTGTCCTTCATGCCTTGGACACATGATGCTGATGATAAAATATCTGTATGCATTCGGTGTTATTACGGATTCATTGTAGCCTTGCTCAAGGTTAGTATGCAAATCAAAAAATATATGTTTATACGTGTCATAAAAATATTCATATTCTACATGGTATCTAGAACAACATGTGTTTTGATCAATGCATATATGAACATACCATGGTTTACATTTCTCAAAGGAACTTTGGCCCAAGTTCAATTGTGTGTGTTCATTCCTGAATCTCTCATAGAGTTCAGTCTGTGTTGTGTCAAGGAAGTGTTTGACGTGGGCTTCATGTTCAGTAGAACCTTTTCTCAGCTTTAGCACATATCTTTGATAGATGAAGGTCTGGTATGATCATGCCAGAAATTTTGTACTAAGTCCTTAACAGCATGAATTAGCTTCATATCTCGATGAGGCAACCTGCTGACAAAAGCCCAACAATATTTTCCACTTGGAGTCTGCAGATTTTCTCTTATAACTGAGTACTTCTAAATAGTTTTTCTATTTAATTTATGTATATGAGAAGTGTGTGAAAGGCGGTGACGTTTTCGTGTGGACTTGCTTACAACTGTTTCTGATAACACACGACGAGCCACACAAAGATATTTAGTATGGGACGTCTTCCCAATCGTATTAAAAGAAGATCGGAGATTTATAACAATATGATTGTTAGCCTCTGAAATTCTAACCATATTTATGCCCAGAATTCTCCTAACAACAACTAAACAATTTGAATTTAACAAACATAGTAATAATTGACATTTACATGCATCACCTTTGGATTCAAAATATTCCTTCATTAATTTGCTACATTGCCAATTGATAGTGCATTTGGTAAACTTACTTTCAAGGTATGACAGACAACTTTCATCCACATGGATACGTTTAGGAGTCCTTTTTTCTTGCAGTAGACAATCGAGGTACAGAAGGTGGACATGAGCTATGGATCCCAGGGCTTCTTTGTTGTGGCACTTCATTCACATGTCGGTCCATATTGGGAGTGTGCTCGACATGGTTGTGGTCTTCTTGGAGAGATTGCAAATTAATCATTTCTCCTAGGTCCAATGCTTCATACTCAACATCTCTCAATATACCTATGTCTTCAAGAGCTTCAACATGGCTCGTTGATGGATTGTTGGTTGGAGACTATGTTGATGTTGGAACTTGAGTTGGGTTTGTTGGATGCAACCGCTTCACCCGTGGTTTTGAAGTAGAGGTTGTTATGTCATCAACTCTGTTAGGATCAGTCACAATATCAGTGGAAATATCTGGACCATGTCTCACTCTCTCCATTTCCAGCCTGACCTTTTCTCTTACCTCATTTTACTTTTCAATGGGCATATTCCTTCTAGTTTTTCTTGCTCTATTATGTCAGTTGCCCATATCCAAAAGTTTCTTTATCAGAACTATGAGGTCTACCCCTGCATAAGAAGCAACAAATAAGGTACTAGTTCCATTATACAAGATACATGGCACGTTCCAACATAATTAACTAAATTACAAATATGTTAGTATGCTAATTATTGGAATTGATTCATAAACGTTGATTAAAGGTTTCTCTTTATGTTCGAACCAAATTTTCATTTATACTCTCTATTTGAGTCAAGTAAAGAGAGTCAAGTTTGCAGGTATTACAGCTATAGGATTATGACTTCCTTTGTGTTCAAAACGTATTGGAATTCAAAAGAAGATGAGTGAAATATTCTTCATTTCCAACACCTTCGGTTGAGATGACATTACACATAATATGCCACATTAGTTGCGAGGGAAGACACAAGTTGGTGTTTGGATGTCTTTGGAATAAATTGAATAAATTGCACTCATTAAGTTACAAGTTAACTATTAAGAGAACAAATTGACTAATTACACAATGAGGAGGTTGCAAATCCCTCGAAAAAAGGAGAAATCATTGAGGTAGAGGCATCCCTGTCAAGCTCAAAGGCATGTTATGATAAATCTAGCATGAAGGGGAGAGCATGGACAAGTTGGTGAATTGTTCAATATGGACCCTCTCCCATGATTGCTTCCAAGGTTTTTATACAAATTGAAGAGTGTCAATAGAGAACCTCATCTATGCCATCCTTGTGGGAAATAAAAATATATTCATGTGCAAATGATTATTGGTCTACATTGCATACTTAATCTTGTATAGAGAATATGGACAAATTGGTGAACTATTCAATATGGACCCTCTCCCATGATTACTTCAAAGGTTTTTTTTTAAATTGAAGAGTCTCAATAGATAACTTCATCTATGCCATCATTGTGTGAAATCAAAATATATTCATGTGCAAATATAAATTAGTTAACATTGCATACTTCATCTTGTATGGAGAATATGAGACTTGTTTAGATGTGAAGTTGGGATTTATTCTTGTGAAATTAAATGTTTTCTGAGAGAGATATTGTTGTAGGCATATCATAAAACATAAATCAATGAAATGATCTGAAAGCTTGTGAATTAAAACAATTAGTATTTACAATTCAACATACATATTCAAAATGGTCTCTTCTGCAATGAAAACTTGTAGTGTGAATCTTTCCACTAACTTCCAATACCACTGAATATGTTTGTCAGATTCCAAGAGTGAGCTTCTATCCAATAGATCAAAGAGTGGTGATGGATTGTGAGCCAAATTGCACAGTTCAGGAGCACAAAACGCATGAATAACAAAAGAAAACCCTTGAAAATTGGTAGAAATCCTGAGAATCCATATCTCTATTTTTTTTTAACTAGTAACAAGTGTGCACATGCATATTTAAGCACACACACAGGTTTATAAGACCGCTTGCGCGCATTTACGCACACGTACAGTTAAACACGCATGCGCCCCTGCCTAACATTTAGAGCATTTACTCACTAACGTTTATCTCATTTAATGACTAGCGTTCTTCAACGACTTCGTATTCATGATTACTTCGAGTATTTTTACAATATAGTCTTCACCACTACTTTCTTCTTAGGACCATGGGTGCCATTATGAGGTATTAGGCTCATTTCCTATGGCTAGTGGAGGGTAAGGGAGGCCTCCAATATTGAACCTATCATCATCATCATCATCCTCATCCTCATCATCATCATCATCGTCATGATAATCATCATCATTCCTTTGAAAATGCTTGAAAATAAAATCAAAGAAAAGTTTCAACTAAACCTATCATCATCATCATCCTCATCCTCATCATCATCACCATCACCATCATTGTTCATCATCATTGTCATCGTCATCATCATCATCATCATCATCCTCATCATCATCATAGTCATCATCCTCATCATCATCATTGTCATCATCCTCATCATCATCATCACCAACATTGTTCATCATCATCATCATCATCATCATCAACATCCTCCTCATCATCATCCTCATCCTCCTCCTCCTCCTCATCATCACTGTCATTGTTCATCATCACCATAATTGTTCATCATCATCATCATCATCGTTGTCATCATCATCATCATCATCATCATCCTCATTATCATCATCATCATAGTCATCATCCTCATCATCATCATTGTCATCCTCCTCCTCCTCCTCATCATCATTGTTCATTGTAATCATTCCATTGCAAATGCTTGAAAATAAAATCAAAGCAAAGTTTCAACTAAACCTATCATCATTCATTGTTGTTCCTCATCCTCTCCTCCTCCTCCTCCTCATCATCATCACCATCATTGTTCATCATCATTGTAATCGTTGTCGTTGTCGTCATCATCATCCTCATCCTCATCCTAATCATCCTCGTCATCTTCCTCCTCCTCCTCCTCATCATCATCACCATCATTGTTCATCATCATTGTAATCATCATCATCATCATAGTCATCATCATCATTGTCATCATCCTCATCATCATCACCAACATTGTTCATCATCGTCATCATCCTCATCATCCTCATCCTCATCCTCATCCTCATCCTCATCATCATCATCAATATGCTTCCTTGTGACAAATTGAAGACTTCGTGAATCACAATGCCTTCAATTTGCTTGCAAAGTATGTATCAACACACTTGATCTAGGGTGTGTGCAAGAAGTTGAGGGTCTCTTTTGGCGCGTTAGATGCAATACAAAACTGAAAAAACAGACATCCATCAACTTGCATGGATATTTTGAGACACTTACACAATGAATCTTGCGATCAGTTAAAAACAAGAAATGTAGGAAATTGAATGACCTTTCCAAATATATATATATTTTTTTTTTCTATTGAAAATGGTGATAACTATCTAAAGTTAGATAAATTTTAACGGGCACTTTTTATTTTTGTGACAAATTATAAGGTATATGTTTTTGTGGGTGCAGCGTCTGAGTGTCTAAATGATGGAATAAACTTACGAAAACTGGTATACATATAGAGAACATATAGGAGTAGTGCACAACTATTTTTCCAATAATAAAAATAATATTTTTAAATTTTTTAAAAATTATCTAAGAGATCAAACCTCGAAAACGGTACATCATTTGTGGGTGCAGCGTTTGAATATCTTAATGAAATTATTTGGAAATGGATTTTTTATAACATGTAGAGATTGGTGTTATTTAGTACACCATACAATTTTTTCTTTAAATGGTTGAGAAACGAAAGAGATATGGACGAAACACTACCAGTGTGTTTTTTGAGTTGAGGAGTGATGACAAAAGATAAATAAGAAAAAAATAGAAAAAATTATGTATTCTTGTTAAAATTTACATATTTAGAATCTGCAAAAAAAACCATATCTGTTTCTAAAATCTCATAAAAAATGGAGGTGTGCAGCATAATCAGACGAACTGCTAAACACGAGCATATTGAAAATTTGGATATAATGTTGAATTAGCCATGGTTGATCATACTCCAAGGCACAGGCATGTTGAATCCGAAGCAAAGTACAAAGCAGACACATAGGCATAGGAATTCCATGAAAGCATGGGTGGAGTCTTGGCCTTATCATTTGGAGGGAATAAATTTTTGAATTTAAACAATACGTGAGCGTGATTTAACTAGCCAAAACGCGTGCACGTTATATAGAAACAAAACGCGTGCGCATTATGTGGAGAGAAATCGCGTGTGCGTTTTGTAAAACCAAAAATAGCGTTCATCATCATCTTCATCTTCATCATCTTCAACTTCATCATCATCATCATCATTAACATGATCATCATCTTCAACTTCATGAACATCATCATCACCATCGTCGTCATCAACATCAACATCATCATCATCATCACCTTCCTCATCATCTTCATCATCATCACCATTGTCATCATAAACATCATCATCACCTTCCTCATCATCTTCATCATCATCACCATTGTCATCATCATCACCATTGTCATCATCATCACCATTGTCATCATCATCATCATCATCACCTTCCTCATCATCTTCATCATCATCACCATTGTCATCATCATCATCATCATCATCACCTTCCTCATCATCTTCATCATCATCACCATTTTCATCATCATCATCATCATCTTCATTATCTTCATATTCATCATCATCATCATCATCATCATCACCTTCCTCATCATCATCATCATCATCATCATCATCATCATCACCATCGCCATCATCATTATCATCATCCTCATCCTCATTATCATTATCATCATCCTCATCCTCATCGTCATCGTCACCTTCATCATCATCACCTTCATCATCATCACCATCATCATCATCAGCAGCAGCAGCATGATCATCATCATCACCATCAACATCATGAACATCATCATCACCATCGTCGTCATCATCATCATGAACATCATCGTCATCACCATCATTGTCATCATCATCATCATCATCATCCTCATCATCAACATCATCATCACCATCATCATCATCATCAACATCGCCATGATCATCATTATCATCTTCATCATGTTCATCTTCATCATCATCATCTTCACCATCATCACCTTCATCATCACCATCGTCATCATCATCATCATCACCATTTCCATCATTGCCATCATCATCATCATCAACATTATCACCATCGTCGTCATTGTCATCATCATCATCATCATCATCACCTTCATCATGCTTATCATAATCATCACCATCATCATCATCAACATCATCATCATCATCCTCATC
Organism: Pseudotsuga menziesii; assembly: GCA_001517045.1. Taxonomy (NCBI): domain Eukaryota; kingdom Viridiplantae; phylum Streptophyta; class Pinopsida; order Pinales; family Pinaceae; genus Pseudotsuga; species Pseudotsuga menziesii. Next base: position 73,752 of record LPNX010229886.1, read on the forward strand.
ATCATCATCATCATCATCATCACCATCATCTTCATAATCATCACCATCATCACCTTCATCACCTTCATCACCACCATCGTCATCATCATCATCATCACCATTGCCATCATTGCCATCATCATCATCATCATCATCATCATCACCATCAACATCATGAACATCATCATCCTCATCCTCATCATCATCACCATCAACATCATGAACATCATCATCATCATCATCATCATCACCATCAACATTATCAACATCATCATCATTCATCATCATCATCCTCATAATTATCATCACCATCAACATAATGAACATCATCATCATCATCCTCATCATCATCACCTTCATCATCCTCATCATCCTCATCATCATCATCTCCAACAACATCATGAACATCATCATCATCATCCTCATCATCATCCTCATCCTCATCCTCATCCTCACCATCACCATCACCATCAACATCATCTTCATCATCTTCATCATCATCATCTTCATCACCTTCATCATCACCATCGTCATCATCATCACCTTCATCATCATCATCATCATCACCATTGCCATCATTGCCATCATCATCATCATCATCATCATCATCATCACCATCAACATCATCAACATCATCCTCAACATCATCCTCATCATCATCACCATCAACATCATGAACATTATCATCATCATCATCAACATCATCATCATCACCACCATCAACATCATGAACATCATCATCATTCATCATCATCATCCTCATAATCATCATCATCATCCGCATCCTCATCATCATCATCACCTTCATCATCGTCATCATCATCATCATCATTCATCATCACCATCATCCTCATCATCATCACCATCAACATCATGAACATTATCATCATCATCATCAACATCATCATCATCACCACCATCAACATCATGAACATCATCATCATTCATCATCATCATCCTCATAATCATCATCATCATCCGCATCCTCATCATCATCATCACCTTCATCATCGTCATCATCATCATCATCATTCATCATCACCATCATCCTCATCATCATCACCATCAACATCATGAACATCATCATCATCATCCTCATCATCATCATCTCCAACAACATCATCATCATCCTCATCATCATCCTCATCCTCATCCTCATCCTCACCATCACCATCACCATCAACATCATCTTCATCACCATCATCTTCATCGCCTTCATCATCACCATCGTCATCATCATCATCATCATCACCTTCATCATCATCATCACCTTCATCATCATCATCATCATCATCATCACCATCGCCATCATTGCCATCATCATCATCATCATCATCACCATCAACATGATCAACATGATCAACATCATCCTCATCATCATCACCATCAACATCATGAACATCATCATCATCAT
>LPNX010229886.1:75874-111910 GCA_001517045.1 Pseudotsuga menziesii
ACCATCATCATCATCATCACCTTCATCATCATCACCATTGCCATCATTTCCATCATCATCATCATCATCATCATCATCATCATCGCCATCAACATCATCAACATCATCAACATCATCATCATCATCATCCTCATCATCATCACCATCAACATCATGAACATCATCATCATCATCATCATCATCATCATCATCATCCTCATCATCATCACCATCATCATCATGAACATCATCATCATCATCATCACCACCATCAACATCATCAACATCATCATCATTCATCATCATCATCCTCATAATCATCATCATCATCTGCATCCTCATCATCATCATCACCTTCATCATCATCATCATCATCACCATCATCACCTTCATCATCACCATCGCCATCATCATCATCATCACCATTGCCATCATCACCATCATCATCATCATCATCATCATCACCATCAACATCATGAACATCATCATCCTCATCATCATCACCATCAACATCATGAACATCATCATCATCATCATCACCACCATCAACATCATCAACATCATCATCATCATCATCACCACCATCAACATCATCAACATCATCATCATTCATCATCATCATCCTCATAATCATCATCACCATCAACATAGTGAACATCATCATCATCATCCTCATCATCATCACCTTCATCATCATCATCCTCATCATCATCATCTCCAACAACATCATGAACATCATCATCATCCTCCTCATCATCATCCTCATCCTCACCATCACCATCACCATTAACATCATCTTCATCATCTTCATCATCATCATCTTCATCACCTTCATCATCACCATCGCCATCATCATCATCATCATCACCTTCATCATCATCATCATCATCATCACCATTGCCATCATCATAATCGTCACCATCAACATCATCAACATCATCCTCATCATCATCCTCATCATCATCACCATCAACATCATGAACATCATCATCATCATCATCGTCATCGTCATCATCATCACCATCAACATCATGAACATCATCACCATTCATCATCATCATCCTCATAATCATCATCCTCATCCTCATCCTCATCATCATCATCACCTTCATCATCATCACCATCATCAACATGATCATCATCATCACCATCAACATCATCAACATGATCATCATCTTCATTATCTTCATATTCATCTTCATCATCATCATCATCATCACCATGATCATTGATCATCGATCATCATCATCAACATCACCATGTTCATCATCATCAACATCATGAACATCATCATGAACATCATGAACATCATCCTTATCATAGTCATCACCATCATCATCATCCTTATCATAATCATCACCATCAACATCATGCACATCCTCCTCCTCGTCCTCCTCCTCCTCCTCATCATCATCATCACCATCAACATCATGAACATCATCATCATTCATCATCATCATCATCATCGTCATCATCATCGTCATCATCATTCATCATCATTCATCATGAACATCATCATCATCATCATCCTTATCATAATCATCACCATCATCATCATCCTTATCATAATCATCACCATCATCATCATCCTTATCATAATCATCACCATCAACATCATGAACATCATCATCATCATCATCCTCATCATCATCACCATCATCATCTTCATCATCATCACCATCAACATCAAGAACATCATCATCATCATCATCATCATCATCATCATCATTCATCATCATTCATCATCACCATCATCCTCATCATTCATCATCACCTTCATCATCACCATCATCCTCATCTTCATCATCACCATCATCATCATGAACATCATCATCATCATCCTCATCGTCATCCTCATCATCATCGTTCATCATCATTCATCATGAACATCATCATCATCATCGTCTTTATCATAATCATCACCATCATCATCATCCTTCTTATAATCATCACCATCAACATCATGAACATCATCCTCATCATCATCACCATCAACATCATGAACATCATCCTCATCATCATCACCATCAACATCATGAACATCATCATCATCATCACCGTCAACATCATGAACATCATCATCATCATCATCGTCATCATCATCACCATCAACATCATGAACATCATCATCATTCATCATCATCATCCTCATAATCATCATCCTCATCCTCATCCTCATCCTCATCATCACCTTCATCATCATCACCATCATCAACATGATCATCATCATCACCATCAACATCATCAACATGATCATCATCTTCATTATCTTCATATTCATCATCATCATCATCATCATCATCACCATGATCATTGATCATCGATCATCATCATCAACATCACCATGTTCATCATCATCAACATCACCATGTTCATCATCATCAACATCATGAACATCATCATCATCATCATCCTTATCATAATCATCACCATCATCACCATCCTTATCATAATCATCACCATTAACATCATGCACATCATCATCATCATCCTCATCATCATCATCATCATCATCACCATCATCTTCATCATCATCACCATCAACATCATGAACATCATCATCATCATCATCCTCATCATCATCATCATCATCATCACCATCATCTTCATCATCATCACCATCAACATCATGAACATCATCATCATTCATCATCATCATCATCGTCATCATCATCATCATCATTCATCATCATTTATCATGAACATCATCATCATCATCCTTATCATAATCATCACCATCAACATCATGAACATCATCATCATCATCATCCTCATCCTCATCATCATCATCATCATCACCATCATCATCTTCATCATCATCACCATCAACATCATGATCATGATCATGATCATCATCATCACCTTCATCATCGTCATCATCATCATCATCATTCATCATCATTCATCATCACCATCATCCTCATCATTCATCATCACCTTCATCATCACCATCATCCTCATCATCATCATCACCATCATCATCATGAACATCATCATCATCATCCTCATCGTCATCCTCATCATCATCATTCATCATCATTAATCATGAACATCATCATCATCATCATCCTTATCATAATCATCACCGTCATCATCATCCTTATCATAATCATCACCATCAACATCATGAACATCATCATCATCATCATCCTCATCATCACCATCATCTTCATCATCATCACCATCAACATCATGAACATCATCATCATTCATCATCATCATCATCATCATCACCTTCATCGTCGTCATCATCATCATCATCATCATCATCATTCATCATCATTCATCGTGAACAGCATCATCATCATCATCCTTATCATAATCATCACCATCATCATCATCATCATCCTCATCCTCATCATCATCATCATCATCATCTTCATCATCATCACCATCAACATCATGAACATCATCATCATTCATCATCATCATCATTATCATCACCTTCATCATCGTCATCATCGTCATCATCATTCATCATCATTCATCATGAACATCATCATCATCATCATCCTTATCATAATCATCACCATCATCATCACCATCAACATCATGAACATCATCATCATCATCATCCTCATCCTCATCCTCATCATCATCATCACCATCATCATCTTCATCATCATCACCATCAACATCATGAACATCATCATCATCATCATCATCATCATCACCTTCATCATCGTCATCATCATCCTCATCATCATCCTCATCATCATCCTCATCATCATCCTCATCATCATCCTCATCATCATCCTCATCATCATCCTCATCATCATCCTCATCATCATCCTCATCATCATCCTCATCATCATCCTCATCATCATCCTCATCATCATCCTCATCATCATCCTCATCATCATCCTCATCATCATCCTCATCATCATCATCACCATCAACATCATGAACATCATCATCATCATCATCCTCATCCTCATCATCATCATCATCACCATCATCTTCATCATCATCACCATCAACATCATGAACATCATCATCATTGATCATCATCATCATCATCATCATCACCTTCATCATCGTCATCAACGAGTACCCCCTAAAAGTGAAAAAAATGTAGTTTGGATTCCAGCAAGTAACTTTCTTCTCTAATGTCTTTCATTCCCAATCAATAAGCCTATGTCCTAATTGTGTTTCTAGTTTTTATGTGATCTATTCAAGGTCAATTAGGGTTTGTAAATAAAGAATTTGAAGTTTGTGCCTTTAGGTCAATTAAGGCCTATTTGTGAAAAAGATTTTGGTTGGGTCATTTTTCAATTTTGATAATTTACGTGCATTCATTTTCACTAGTTTAGTTTAGTTGTGTAGGTTCAATCTGATTTCAAATTAACATTTCCTCCAAAAAGGAAAATTACAAAAGTTGCACTTGAAAAATCTTCTTTCAAATAATGACATATTGGGAACATTTAGGAGTTGCATAAAAAAGTGTTTCATATTATTTCATTTATAATTAATCTCGTTTAGCCATGCACCCACCCCATTAATTGTGATTGACGATATCGCGTGCGCATTTTGATTATACAAATAGTGTACGCGTTTTTACTGGTAAAATTGCGTGCGCATTTTTGGACTGTTAAAACAATGAATTGTCATTGTCCGAGAGCAACTTCACTGCGTGTTTCTATAAATTTCAATTACCGCACAATATCTTTCAAGAGCACGAGCCTTTCTTTGAAAATACTCACAATCTACACCATCTCCATCATTCTTTTTGTTATGCAGGTGCAACATTGAAGACATCTTCCATGGTTGAGGAGCACACAGGATAAGATATCAAGCTTCAATGTCATTTCATGGTGACGGTGGATATAACTTTCATTTGCTTATTATTCAAGAGAACCAAAGGTAAATTTTCCCATTCATTGTTGTTTTGATGAGAAATATGAACAATTGAGAAGGAAGATTGAAGCACCTTGAAGGATTAATAGTTATATTAAAGCAAGTTAAAGGTTTGGAAGCTTGTAATTGAGGAGAAACAAAAACAAACTATATTGACATTGATCATTGTGGTGATGGGGAATGTACATAACCGAGGAAGAAAATCAGCAAGGAAGAAGAGACCTCAAGAAGTCATCGAAGAAGAGAAAGAAAAGAAAAGAATAGACATGATGAATCGGAGGCTTTCTTTACAAACTAATCCAAATCCAATTATAGAGGATACAACGGTTCATCCTATTAATCCAACACAAGAAGAAATTTTGCATTCACTAGAGGGACCATCTCAAGACGAAGCTCATGAAGAGGCAGTGCACATGGATCCTACTGTTGAAGAAGAAAATATTAATCGGACCATCGATGAGGATGTTGGACTTCCACCATCCAACTACTAGGAAGAGAGTGAAGGACAACAAGTTGATACTGAAATGCCAGAGCGTATTGTTGATGCACTAGATGATAGAAATCCAACCCCCTTACCTCCATTAGAAAGCACACGTCGAAGAACTCCGAAGCGTATACAAGTTGATGAAGGATTCCCTTTTACTTTTATTTTGTATCTTTATGGTATTGATTTTTTTTTACATAGGTGTTACTGGGAAAATATATTCAACATATCAATTAAATCATTGGCGTGTGGTGGATTCCCTTGCCCCACCAAATCAAATGTCTTTGAGAAAATTGTTAGAGAAGCACAAAATAATATGAAACAAGAAAACTTATTCAGTTGAGAAGTTATGGAATGTATTTACCTTGACATCATAAATCCACTAAAACATGACCACCTCAAAAACTGTTAAAAACCTAATTTCCATTATGTTTGATGCATAAACAAAACATACACAATTATCATTCTCTAAAGATTGAATTACATTCTAGTATGTTCTAAAACCTTTTTAAAGTGATATTCACCCTCTACTTTCTTTTGTTGATTATACTCCTCAGTCCACTCTAACATAAATTAAGAATTGTATGCACCATACAAATGTAATGACTCCCACTCCTTAGCATCTACATGTACAAGTAATCATTATTTAAATCCAAATTTACAATATTTAGGATTAGAACAATTGTTACAAAAAATTTGAGTATACCTTTTATCCTCTTTGAAGACCCTCCACCCTCTAATCTTTCTCCTTAAAAAAATTGATCTTGGTTATTGCCCCATAATCATGCTCAATATTGATCTTGGTTATTGCTCAAAATCAAACAAAGTTTCTTTGTCCCATCAACCATTAGCTTGGGAGTTGTTGGATTGATTATTTTATTAAAAAACACAATTATAGGGTAAAAATCGACAAAAAAAAAGCATTGGGTGATTGAATTACCTTGTTGGATGACAATGCATGAGTGAAATCTCCTCCCCTCAACCTGAATCAGCTCCTGCAGCAATCCCAAGCAGTGGTCTCGCTCCAAAACGCTCCAATGGCCCTTCAATTTCGCGTTCTTGATTGTTAAAATGGGCCGCGAGTTTCGGGCCTGTGTATTTAATTTTTTTTTATGATTTGCAAATCGCGTACGCGTTTTATAACTACATATCGCGAGTGTGTTTTGTAGTTATATAACGCATACGCGATATGGCTTCCTATCCTACATGTCCCATGACATGTCAGGCTCGGGTTGAGCCATACCAAGTGCTATGTCAGGCTCGGGTTGATGTATTTTTTGGTAACATGATCTTGTTTTTGAAAACTAGGATTGCATCTTAGAGGTCCCTCATCTTCTTGCACTGACCCTCTACAAAGATGATATTTAGGGATGTATCTAATCCACTGGATTTTAATTATTGTCCATATTGATATTATTACTTGTTAATCTTTTACCTGAAGTTGATTTTTTGGGTGGCTATGAGAGATTGACAACATATATGTCTTGCTTAATCAAAACTTTAGTTTTTTCAAAATAATATCAATATTCTACAAGAAAAAATTCCATTTAAATTCTTAGTGTTAGATTGTAAGAATGCAACATGGTGGGAAACATTTTATGGATTGAGAAATCTATCTACGAGAAATGATATTTTTTATGTTTTTCAGGGAACAACTTCAGTCATGCATTCATGCCTTTCCGCATCATTAAATTGGTTGGTGGAACAATGGTTGACCACACCTCCATGATCGTTGGGGTTGTTGAGGTAAGAAAAAAATGATGCAGTTTTTTCTAGGTTATGTTACAACTAACTTGCAAACTCCCAGAGCATATATTGATTATATATAGCCCTAGGGATTATCTCAATTGGTCACCAAAAGTTGATGGGGATTTAATTACCCCCTTGCCAGTTCCTAGTATAAATTCTATGGGCGAGGTACATTAATCTATGTTGATATGTCTAGTAGGGATTCCAACCATAGATCCGAGAATCATCTCTTGGGTTTCCCCATAAGGATTTCCTTGGGAGAAAAGTCTATAATATATCACAAAAATGTTGGAGCCTTGAATAATGCACCATTCACACTAGTAGATAAAATTCAAAATAAAAGTATGCCCACATTTGTTCATAAATGGCCCATATTTTCAAGTGTTTGAGTTGTCATATTCTAGGGATCACATAGTGTCAACCAAAATGCCTTGAACATAGTTTTCCAAATTTGATCATCAAATTATATTTAATTGGCTTATACATGTAATAAGTTCCATATCTACATTCAAATTTGTCACATTCATGATAAGTGAATTTGGGCTTTCAATATAAAACAAAAAATTACAAACTTATATTCATGCTCCATGGGAAGTACATCATTGAGCAATGCATATTAGTATAGATTATTGAAAGTTGACTCACATAGGGTGAATCTCTAACTGTTTAAGGTGAAAAATTATTAGAAACATAGACTAATATACAAAACTAAATTTTGATTGAATAAATTATAATTTCTTTTTTTCCCATGTATCAAACTGAATGTGATATTTGGTTTTAGTTACATCATGTGTATTTATTTTATATGAAATTGAAGAGTTGCATCATCCATTACTTTCCCATTTCATAACACCTCTAACATCTAATTAATACCTCCTTATTTCTTCTCCATGAACAACCTCCTTACAAATTATATTATTATGTACACTACAATATGATAAATGCTCCCTAAGAAAAAGAAGGTATTAAGGTCATGAAGCATGCCAAGTTTATTACTTTACAATGTAATTGGATCCCTATATATTTGTGCTTAAAATGGAGTCTATGAAGAGTCTACATTTATCATTCTCAACATTTACCATTTTTCTTTATTTCTAAGAATTCAATCATGGTGAAAATTGTGCAGGAAGGGACATGTAGTGTAGAGCATATAGCACTAGAAAGGACCAAATAAGTATTGGATTATACTTGTCCATTAAATTTATATTACTCAAGTTCCTTAGACATAAGATTATAAATTTATAAGATTATTTTTACTTCATTAATTTGGATGCACTTATTAATGTTATTAAATTAAATAATCAAGAGTCAATAATCAATTTTACAATTGTTCCTTCATTGATCAAGAATTTCAATTTCTTATTAGAATAAAAAAAGGAATTTACTATTTTGAAATACAAAACTTTGGACATTGATTGATACTTTCATATCTTCTATGCTTTGAATTTAGTTAACTTGAAATATGACACCTATCACATTTGAAATTTTAGTTTACTCAAAAGCTGGTTTGTACATTTGCTCACTTTGTTGTTGCTACTTTGAAATTTGCATTTACCAATATTGATTTATCACGTCAATCCATGTGAAGTAACTAACATTTCTCTATGATCTAGAGTTATTTCCAAGTGCTTCAAGGAGAGGCATTTTAATGTTCTAAGTCACACAAACCATGATGAAAACAACATATTTAAGTCATCTAACATCATTAATATGTGTTTACAATTGTCTACATCAGTAATTGAATAAAAAATCCTTTCATCTTGTTAGGAATGGATGCACTACTTGTATTGGAAACTTGAAAGTTCTTCTTGAATCTATGAGCTTTTCTATCACAAAAAATCATAATTTCCTATGGTGCGACATGTTATTTCATTATGATTTAAGAAAAAACCATAAGACACAACTTCATGTGATTTACAATGAGCAATAAGAACAACCATCCATTCTAATAAAATTTACTATATGTCATGGTATTCTTACTGTTGTCTATTTATTTCAGATTTAGTTTTGTCATCTATGCTACCTGGAAACAAGAATTGTAACACATATATTCAACCTTTAAGTTGGAAAAAATACCTTTATTCTCATCCACTTGCAGTTTCATATGATATTATTGGCACTGCAAGTTCTTCCCACACGTTTTTTTTGCATTACTATAGGACTTAGAAAAATTTCCATCAAAACATAACAAACTTCTTTATGGATAAACACATTGACCCTTGTATGACTATAAACAATCCTTTGCATAATCAATTACATAGCAATAGTGGATAGGTGATAAATAGGAACATTTCTCACTTATAGGTCTTTCATACTGTTTTCTAGTGGCCAAATGGATGAGAGACAAATACCTCATAAGGAAATTCAACATTTTCTGAACAAGCCATGGGTTTTTTTTGTCATAGATATAAGAATTTTACTATGTTTTGACATGTTATGCAACTTTATATATCATCTTGAACAAATATGATATTACTACTTGAAATAATAATATCCAAACTTTTTTGTAAAAGTGCTTTGATATTTTGCTTGTATTGACACTTTTATAAACCCTTTAACATTTCATCCTTCTTCTACGAGGAATTATGATCAATTTCTTGTACAATACCATATGTACATGCTATTTATGAGAGGGGAAATGAAATGTCACTAGTTGAACACTTACTTGTTTTACATATAATTCTAGTAGAGCTCTACAAATGGACAAAGAAATAATAGGATGAACTTCAACAAATATTATGATGAAAGGAATCTAAAAATATAGTTAGATATTTTTTTATTTACATGAGTAAACAATCGTAATGGTATCTACAATGCATTTTCTAAACATGAAGACATATAATTCTATATTGGTAGGTGCAATTAAGAAAGGGGTCCGATCGAAATTTGGTTGTATGGTGATAAAGCATGGCCCTATCGCATTGTACTTTCACTATTAGTTACATTTTCTAGACTTTGGATAGTTTTTCTCCTATATCAATGTAGTACTTAATTTTTGTTTCCATATTCTTTAAACTTTTCCAATATTACTTGCAAGCTTACAGTATCTATTGATAGCCTGGAGTGCTGGTATTAGGAGTTCATTGAATATTAGTGTCCCACTCCACGTGGAATTGATCTAATAGTTTTACTAGTCAAAAGATGTTGAAATGTCTTATATGAAGTGAGTAGGTTGACAATGAATAATGACCTAGCACTTAAAACGGCTTGCTTTTCTTTATCACTTCACTTTTTTGGAAGAATTAGCTAATATCGATTATTTCAGTGGACCTACCATGCCAAAGTGGCTGTAACCTCCTATCTATTAATTGAATTTGAATATTGAGCTCCATTTTAGAGCGGTTTGACTCCTTGATCTTCTTTAAATGGATAGAAACATCCTATTGATTTGAGTGATTTGAATCCCTACTTTGATTTCAAGTCTTTGGAGAACGAGGTATTTCATTAGTAAGTTGAGAATTGAGTTAATTGGGGTATTTATACTAGACTTATCCACTAATAAGTCAATAAATAATCAAGTAGATAGTTGAAAAATCCTATTATTATTGGGGTGCTCTCCAACCACTTCTATAGGTAGCATAGTAAGATTATTTTTAGTATATTCTTTGTTCCAACCAACAGAGTATGCATAATTTCAAAAATATATTAAAAAATACACATTGCAATCTGTCATAAGAGGAGTAAAGTAAATTGACAGGGAGTTTATTGAGTAGACAAAGTTTTCTCATTATTATTGAACCTTTCAACGGTTCCATGACCTCTAATGCCTTTCACTCCATTTCTCCATTATCTCACGACTAAGTTAGCAGGTCATTTCACGTCAACCTTTTATCTTTGTACTATTGTATGTTTATCATCATAGTTGTTCTTGTGTAATATTTGAATTTTGAAGCAATAAAATATTGTTGTTAATTAGATTATGAAGAAATACATGGGTTGGAAAACACCATGGATGGTAATCCCATTGGAATTCATGACATTAATCATGATTTAAATTTTATTTTATTATTTCTCTTCACTATGCTCATCACTTCAAGACTATTTTATGTGGGATAAGTGCTCAACTTTACTATTTTTATGGGTTTTATTACGTGGTTCATGGTCTATAGTAGTAGAAAAGGTTGCTTTCTCTATTACCAAAGTTTCCTTTAATGTATTGCTAGCTTTATACAAATTGTCAAGGTCATTTAGAATTTATCATGGTTTCAAATAGTTCATTTTCGTTGGCTCAAGAGTCATTCAATACCCTAATATGTTAAGACCTTGGAAGTATGACATGTACCCATTTAATGGTTTGAGAACAATGATGGGTATTGAACCCTTTGTTAAAATTTCAAATAAAGGGGCTTGGAAAGTGTTCCTAATCTCTAATAGGATGTATGCCAAGTGTTTGATATAAACTTTAAATCTATGCATGAGAATCTCAAATGTGAAAGTTCACTCTATATATAAAACAAGCATGTGTCATTTTTCCCATCAAATATGGTTGGAATTTTTATATACTCGTCATGCTAAAGTGACAAATTTCTTTGCAAAAATGTATTTTTGACTATCAACACTATCCAAAACATCATTAATTTAATTTAATAACAAATAATTTATGATGTAATTAAATGTATAATACACTTATAATAATATTGAAGACCAATGGTAGAATTAATGAATACTATAAGTGAGTCTTCACCTATTTTTAGTGTGAATTTTGAGCATTTAATAAACTCTTCAACTTTCTACTTTAGAAATTACTAAATTGATTTCTGAGTGCCATTTCTAGGTTTACCGCCAATAAGTGAATATATAAATTGTATATATGTTGTATTCTAAAGATAAACAACCTAGCCCCAAATTCCAACCTTCCAAGCCATCTTTCTCTCTTTACCATTCTATACTTCCATAATTGAGCTCAAAACACTTCCTTATTTTTTAACATAATAACCCAAGCAATGCAATGCCAAAGAAAATGTCTATTCTTTCAAAATTAATATGAGTTCCAATAGAATTAGAGAAAAAATCCAATGGTTTGACACAACTTCTACTAGAATTTGAAATAACATATAATGATTTGAAATAACATGTCACAATTATCACAAGGAGATGAATACACCAACCATTTGAATCATGGTAAATGTTAAGTAAGCTAAAGGTCTCAAGTTCTCAAAAGGCATTGTCAAAGTTTCTTCAATGCTTCTAATCAAAATTTATTGGAGAGGTATAATGCCTTCAAAAGGCCATGCCAAAGTTATTATTACAGTTTTAGTTGTAATAATTTTATATGGTTTTTTTGCTTTTTACATGTAATTTGCTATATATATATATATATAGCTACATTATTATTTCTTTATTTAATATTTATTAACAATAATAATAATAATTTATTATTATTAATAAATATTTATTAATAATAATAATTAATATTTATCAATAATAATAATTAATATTTAGTATTATTCTTCTAACTATATTTTTTTGATCTTGTACTTAATTAATAAGAAAGTTAATTCATGAACATAAATAAATGGAGTAGTTTAAATATTTTAAGTTTTTAATTTTTATTGGGTATATTTTTTGGTTTGTTTTGTTCATATTTATTGGAAATCTTCAAAAGTAAGTAACATATATAGAGAGGTATTTGAAAACGTTCAATCCATTTATGCATTTAAAAAATATAATTTAAACATTTTTCAATTTAGATTTAAAAAAAAAGTTACCTTTTTATGAACTCAACATCAGGTTGAGACCCTTCAAAAAACACACAGTTTTAAGGTTTACAAAATTAGATATTACAAACAGGAAAACAAAAAATAATAATAAAAATTTAAATAAACTACTCGTAAATAAATATATTTCCTAAAGCATAAGGGAGTTTATGCTTTTGGGCACGATAGGGCCAGGGCCAAGAACAGCGGCATTCCCATAGCTATTGTATGTTTCTAACCGACAGTTGCTTCAGAGAACGTGTGTGATATGGGATCAGATTAGCTGTCGGTTTTAAGTCGGAATCGGAAGAGTCATATTTTATTGTATTCAGGGGCAGAGTCAGTCCTGCGAATTGAATGATCGATCTTACGTGATGTGAGAAACAACTTTCGATACCAAACACATGATTAGAGTATACACAGAGTCCGGCGAGATGTTTTTGGTGTGATTGAACATATTCTTTTCATGACCAGCATACACGCAAGTCACACTCCTATGATTAATATAAACCCTAAATGGTGTTCAATGAGACTTGTAACTCATTTTTAGAGTTGATTAGTGCTGCAATGAGTTTGATGACTGTGGTATGTAGGTGTTTCCAGAATGTTTATTTGTCCTATGATGGATTTAGAGAAGTAGCATTCAATCTCCCGAGGTATTATAATGTGTGGGATGATAAGTGGCTATTGGGAATCGGTAGAATTGAAATGGATAGGATTGAAAAGAAATTTTGAAGTTTGAAGAACAGCTTTCCATGTTCATTATACATTTACGAAAGGATACATATGCTTGCATGCACACGAGCAACCCTTGAGAAACTAATACCATTGTGGGTGGGTTCAATGTTTTCCAATTAAGGGATTATCCTCCTCTTGTGAGGAGTTGATTTATTATCTCATATTAAGGGGTTATTTTCCTCTTATCAGCTTTGGTTTATTAAGGGGTTATCCTCCTATTGCAAGCCTTGGTTTATTATTCATGGATGTTTGCTTATTTCTAACTTTTCATTAATTATAAGTATCATAATGGTAGATAGAAAATATTTAATTTGTGGTTGGTAAATAATTTAATATATCAGAAATTTTTAATATATATTAGGCTTTTCTTCGAGAGCGTAGGTTTTGCATGGGTTCTCTACATATTAGGTTTTTCTTTGCAAGGTTTCTCGACATATTAGGTTTTTCTTCTAGAGCGTAGGTTTTGCATGGTTTTTCTCCCTTCTCACGTGGCTCAGCTTTTCATTTTTTTATGCATGCGAGCCATCTTTATCTTGATCGATTGCTGATTCTGTTCATCACGGTCACAGCTCGCTGCTGCATAGATTACTTCATATATTTCAGAGCGTTGAGAAAACTTAACCTCTGGGCGCTTGAGTGTTGAGAAAACTTAACCTCTGGGCGCTTGACAAGAGCATACTTCTGTGCATGAGAAGAGGGTACCCTATGCACATTCTTTGGTAAAACTGAGCGCATTTATTAGTTACTAGAATTGGATGCATTCATTGATAAAACCTGGGCACGACGGCGGTTAAAACAAGCTCCTGTGCGCATGAGATATCACGTTCGTTTTAGTCAAATATTGTTGCAATTCCACGTTACGACGTAGGATTTATCGACATATCCTTAAGTCGATTGCAGATTGTGGCTACTTGGTCCCACCTCTCCATCTCGTGTCTATGTTGGAATTTCATTTCATTTCGGTCCTTCAAAACAATTTTCTTTGGACTTTTGAACTTTGGCTTGGTTAAAAATAATCCTTCAACCATGAAGTTAGCTTACATGTAATGCAATATACTCAAATTATTCAAATGAATACTTTATGTATAGAAATTAAGTTGAAAAGCTAAATAAATATAATATGCAAGTTGAAGTATAGATTGTTTTGGATTCTTCAATAATTATTATTAAATGTAACCTTGCAAGTATGGAAAGTCTAAAATGCAACAAATCTTTCAGAAAAGTGGAGTTGTTATGTATTATACATGATAAACTATGATTAAATATTTTAAATTTTTCTATGCTACTTTCACCTTAATAACTTATCTCTAACTTCATGGGAAATCCTAACTTCCTAAGGAGAACATTAGTAATTCCTACAAAAGACACTAAATACCAAAAAATACTTCTATCGAATGTGTATTAGCAACCAGTGCCTAATGGAGTAGATTGTAAGCACCTGACGTGGAAAAAGTAAGTAATATCTGATAGTAATTAAGCAACTGGTATGCATTCATGTATGAATGTAATCTTATTGAACAGTCTTACTTGAAACCAGATGATTTGCATGAGTTAGTTAAATATGGATGAAATTGTGGCAGCCAGTGATAAACATATGCCAAAATATTAGATACAAACGTATATGACAGCATGCGAATGTTTATGCTAGCAGAGGGTGAATAAACTATATTAATTTATACCAAATGAATGTTCAATCGATTATACCCAGCCAATCCCAAATGAAATCTATGTATGGCTCAGTCACTCATGGCCAACAGACTTTTTGGTAATACTAGTAATTGCAATAATAGTTGTTACCCACTAATGGAGGCCGCCATAAACAATTCCTTTTATCCATACATAATAGCAGCAATAATAACGGTGTCAATTAATTAATTAGGTATATATATATATAATCGCTCACCAACCAAATTCCATGTAACATACCGCATCAAAGCAACATACGACATCAAAGCATTAGCAATAAAATACAAACCATACTCACAATGGCATCATGAAATCAATATATAAGCATATGTGTAAAAAATAATAAGCACAGCCACAGCAATTAGAATTTGTTGGATTATGTCATAGCCGCGTTGTTATCATAATTATAAATCAGTAAACTAAGAGTGTATGAGCCGACCATGGGCGTAATTACAGCAAAAATAATTCAAGCTCCCAAGACGCGAATGTGAGAAAGTGAGCAAAACTAAACTAGTACCATACGCTCCACGTTAACGTTTGCAGGGTTTGGAGGACCGATGCCAAAGGTTGAGAGAGCGGACCAGCGAGGGAATAGAGGGAGCTGCAGAGGGAAGGCCGCAGGAGAGGCTGAGTTGGAGTGTGCTCAAGCGTCCACTGGATAGATGGCAGACGGCGCAGATAGAGGAGAAGGCTGTGGGCTCCTGGAGTAATCGTTGTAGGTGTTGGAGATGAAGAGAGGATGTTAGCAGAGGAGAAGGAGCGGGGTGAGCTAACGCTACGGGAAATACCGCGGAGGGAGGTTAGCAACCGGCTAAAGCGTGGGAAGGTAGGAGCAGGCTGGCGCGTGGAGGTGCTGGAGGTAACATGCAAAGGCAGCGAATGGAGAAGGGTGGCCGCGCAGATGGAGGGAGTTACCTGCGAGGAAGAGAGAGGGCACTTGAGAGGCAGGCCGCCAGCAAAGGTTGGAGGACGCCCGAGCGAGGTCGTAGCAGACTGTGGGTGGAGATAAAGGCGCGAGTGGAGCGGGCTAGCTTGACGCAGCCGGAAAGGGTGGAGTGTGAAGGGAGCGAGCCAAGGTATTGGGGAGACTAACCTAGGAACTAACAAACCCTAACAACTATCCTAAGAACTAACCTACAACTAATCTAAAGCTAATGTATAAACCCTAAAGCAGAAACCTTACTAATCTAAGATTAACCCTAGACGGGATTTTGCAGAAGGAAATGGTGCGAAAACCTAGGGAAACCCCTAGCACAAGCCCTACCTAACCTAGGGTTTCTAAGGAGGAGCCCTAACCTAGTGAGCAAGGATCCCAAGTTAAACAACTATCTTAGGAAGCCTAACCTTAGCTAACCTAGAAACCCTAACCAAAAACCCTAATCTAAAGACTAACTTAACTAACTAAGACTAATTTAAGACTAACCCTAGACCGGATTTTGTAGAAGGAAATGGTATGAAAACCCAGGGAAAACCCTAGCACAAGCGCTACCTAACCTAGGGTGTTTTAGGAGCAACGTTAACCTAGTGACGAAGGATCCTAGGTTAAACAACTATCCTAGGAAGACTAAGGAGAAACCCTAGGGTGCTCTCACAAGGAGATGTGCTGTCATTTGCTAAGGTGACAAGAGGAAGGTAATGGCATATCCTAGGGAAAAGTGGACCTCTAAGGCTACCACCAAGACTCAGATATGCACATCACCAACATCGAACAAAAAGGGAAGAATCCTGACCTCCTTGTGCTTGTGTTCATCGAGCAAATTGAAGCATCACCAAAACCACACAATTCACCAAAGAATTATCAGAAAAACAACTGGCATCAACGAGAAAACTTCCTCACTGGGAGCACATCCATTCAGAGAAAACCCTAAGTAGGGTAAAACCACTGCATAATGATTTATCCTATAATAGATCTCACACTCACTTTTAAAAATAAAATGCAGGACAACATGTCTTAAAACAAGTAAATTTGTAATTATTAAATGTCAACTTAAAATTAAAAGAAAATAATAATAAAATATAGACTATGGTAGGCTACCTGGGGGTATTTGCATCCCTAGGTGCCAAAACATGCTCAAATAAGCTAATCGCTACGAAAAAAAGGCCATATCAAGATGGAGGGAGGGAGTTATGCCCCATCTAACCCCTAGAATACTGTAAAATCCCTCAACACCCTCCTCAAATCATGGAAACAATCTCACATGGAGGATGCCTTCCTCTAAGGAAATAAGGTGAGGGAGACCAAGGACCCACTCCTTGAAGGGTCGGGAGGGTGTATAAAGTGGCCGCAACCAAAGGCTAGTGTTTCATAGCTTAAGAAGATGCCACTAGAGAGTGCATGAAGGGGATGGAGCCATGAGACCCAGTGGTCAACCGTGATGGGCCCCGGACAACAATCCCGAGGTTAAAAACCTCTTTAACGAGAAGTCGGCAATTCCATTAATCCATAGTACCCTTAAATGAGGACCAAAGGGTTCAGCCATGAATGTCATCACTCAATAACACCCCTCCTGGTTAAAAAAATTGGCCTTGTCTCATTGGGGCACACCTAAAGGTGCGCTAGGTACAAGTGCAGCATAACACTAGCTCCAACTGCGGGCCGGGTGCTCCTCTCGAGAGTGCTCGAGAAGCTGTGAATCTACTTGTACCTATATACCTACACACATATCAAATGCCCAAGATAATAAAAGCATCTAGAGGCGGACACTTCTGTCCTTCCTTGTTCGCAAAATGAATGAAATAAACTAACTAGACATGAAAAGACATGAAATGCAATGCATAGAAATATGCCTAATGCAACTAACCAAACCTAAACTCGATATCAAAAATAGGATTAGTGAACTCATACCACCAATGCAACCATTTAAGTAAGCAATTTGTACCCGCCATCTTACCTTTTTCCTTATTTAAAAATCTAAGACAATACCTCATTGATGATATGTTGAGTTTGTAGCAGGATATTTTCCTTGATGAGTGCAGGAAATGAGATCTTCTTAAGAACTTGGAAAACTTGAAACTAGTGCCATGGAGAAGCATCACTTTGATAAGATTTGTCGATCCATTCTTCTAGTGGGCTTATGTATCTGAAACCTCCACCATACACATCTTCTAAAAGAGTTTGCCAGAAACTCGCCCATGAATCCTGAACTTGGGAGGCTATCTATGGGGTTGGAATTTGCAAATCTTCATATGAGAGTCACAACCTATCTCTGCATTTACTCAAGCTTTTCTTTGTACATACAAGTATATCGCTTATCCTTTCCACAATCATGTGAGTAACCCCAATAATGTTTGAACTTTTGAAATTGTCAACAATATAATCCATACCTTCATGCTTCAAATGAAAAGATAAACAATAAATATTATGAAATTGAGGGATGAAAATCATACATGTCCACCTACCTTCCTCACTCTTGTTGAGATGTATCATTAAGGGTTTGTAGATGTCGGGTAGAGCGGGATGAACAACTTCTTCTATACTTCTTGAGGGGCACAACTGAAACTGATAACCTAGGCTCATCATATGTTGAATATCTGTAAAATAGTCCTCTATGCGACATGCTTCCCTACTGCAGGTTGAGTATGATGGTGACATCACGACATAATCATCAGATATACAAGGTTCCCAGTCTTCAAACTTTTCATCATAATGGCCCATCTGCATATAGGAATTATATGCAAAGTTTGGTGTTGTTCCATCTTCAATTATAGTGGAAAAAGGGTTGATCCAATCTTCATCATTAGCCTCATAAGGGGAAGGAATAATCATATCTCTTTCAACAGGGTCTTTGTAAGTCACGTCTTCAAAATCGCTGCTAGAGGTGGTTGAGAGTTCCTCGTCATAAATAGTGTTAAGTTTTGGCTCTTCTTGAGTAACTTGATCAAGATGCTCTTTCTCACTGCAATATATGGAGACAATGCTACCTGGTCTCAAGGAATCATATAGAGGTGGACCCATAAATGTCCAGTAACCATCGCCCTCCGAATTTCCATCATTATGTTCCCATAGATCTAGTATGTCATCTAATTTTCTATATGTTGGAAGGGAGAACTCATCATATCTTCAGCTTCTTTAATTAGGAATTCTTGATCGTCATATACATGACCACCATCATATTCATTTACTTGGGAAGCTTTATCATCAGTTAGATCTTGAAAAATGGCTACTGCGACCTGATCTTCGCTTTGGACTTCCTTACTGAACAAATCCTTCACATGCCATGAGGTATCCATTCGTCATGATACCCTGAATCCCAGTGGTTACAAAATGTTTCCAGCAATTCTCTAAATAATGATATCGTTCCTTTATTTAGGCCCATAAACCAAGCGATGGCCTTTCCTCCTGGGTGAAGGAAAAATGATCGCATATAAACATCCTCATACCATATTCTGAGGTCATAGTCATAAGCCATTCCACATGATGCACAGCATTATCATAATCACCGTTGAAGGTGTGCCAGAATACTTTGGGTAACTTATTTGAATAGCCTGGTAAAACTGATAGATCAAGAGGAGCAAAACAAATTTCCATTTTTGTAGTAGTCGGATTATCAGGGTCTTCAAACTCGAATGGAATTTCATATGTGGTTCCTTCGCTTGCATTATCTTGAGTCTAGCTTTTTTCAAGGGTTTCTTCCCATATTTTTTCAATCATGGCCTTTCTTTCCTTCTCTTCTACACCATAATCCCAATCCATGTTGAATGCATCAATGAATTGTCTGAGAGAAGAAAAGCTTTTGCAAAGAAATCCTTCATACCAATTTCTAACAGTTAAGTTGAATTCAAGGTGAAGAGACAACGGGAATAGCCTCATCTTGATGTCTTCATGCACAATGTTACTTTCCCAGATGAATTGCATGAATTCTCACACATGGGATATTGCATGGTTTTGATACTGTTGGAACAATGGGAACAAAGCATTCCCATCATCTTTAATGGCGTATTTGAGTGGAAAACTTGGGACACATGAGAATTCCAATATGTCCATCCACAATTCATAATTGGGTGTCGTCTCATCGAGCTTCCTTGCCTTTATAGAATACTTCTTTTATTTATTTTTCGATTGGATTCGTCAGGAGAAACCTACCAAGATAGTTAACCAAATATCACCAAAGTACTAAATAAAACAATGGCGTACATGATAGATGGGGCAGGACAAGCTCTTTGTGGATTCGCTAGGTAAGCCTACAGGTTAGTCCTTAAAAAATGCAAGCAATCATATATAATTAGGACCTGAAGAATTACCAAAGTGTCAATCCTTGTTGGGATTTCTTTGTCAAGTCGCGAGGTAAGATCTTTAAGATTAGTCTTCAATAATATTTTCAAAATACCCAGAAAGACTTATCTCAATTTTCTTACCGAGTGTCGTTCTTGTTAGGGTGTGAATGATTTGGGATCAACCACTTCAAATTTGAAATGGTCCTCGGCAACGACGCCAAAAATGTTACTGGTTCAAATGGAAGTGATAGCCACCGGTAATCCTATGAGAGACAAGCGACCATTGTCACCTTAGTCACTTATCTATAACTTCTTTGGAAGTCATAACTTTCTAGGGAGAGCCCTAATGGTTCCCGAAAAAGACACTAAATACCAAAATATACTTCTATCGAGTATGTGTATCAACGACAAGTGCCTAATGAAGTCAATTGTAAGCACATGAAGTGGAAAAAGGAATGTAATACTATGATAGTAAGCAAGTAACTAGTATGCATGTATGAATGTAATCTTATTGAACAGTCTTACTTGAAACCAAATGATTTGCATCACAATGAATGAGTTAGTTAAATATGCATGAAATTGTGGCAGCGTGTGATAAACATAGACCAAAATATTAGATACAAATGTATATGATGGCATGCGAATGTTTATACTAGCAGAGGGTGAATAAATTATATTAATTATACCAAATGAATGTTCAATCGATTATACCCACCCAATCCTAAATGAAGTGTATGGATGGCTCACTCACTCATTGGCCGACAGACTTTTTGGTAATGCCACTAATTGCAATAATAGTTGTTAGCCACTATTTGAGGTAGCAATAAACATTCCTTTTAACCATACATAAAAGCAGCAATAATAACGGTGTCAATTAAGTAATTATATATATATTCTCTCACCAAATTCCAATTATAACATATGACATTAAAGCAACATACGACATCAAAGCATTAGCAATAAAATACAAACCATACTCATAATGGCATCATGAAATCAATATATAAGCATATGTATAAAAATAATAAGCATTGCAACCACCGCAATTAGAAATTGTTAGATTATCTCATAGTCACGTTGTTATCATAATTATAAATCACTAAACTATGAGTGTATGAGCCGACCATGGGTGTAATTACAACAAAAATAATTCAAGCTCGCAAGACACGAATGTCAGAAAGTGAGAAAAACTAAACTACTACCATATGTTCGACGTTACATAACGTTTGCAGGGTTTTGAGGATCATTGCGAGAGGTTGAGAGAGCAGAACATCGAGGGAATAGAGTGAGCTACAGAGGGAAGGCCGCAGGAGAGGCTCCATTGGAGTGTGCTAAAGCGTTGACTGGATAGATGGCAGACTACGCAAATAGAGGAGAAGGCGGTGGGCTGGTGGAGTAATCAATGTAGGTGTTGGAGATGAAGAGAGGATGTTAGAAGAGGAGAAGGAGCGAGGTGAGGTATCCCGCAGAAATTCTGGAAGTTGTTTAAACAAATGATGAAAACTTGAGATCTATATCCCGCACTAGATCTAAGATTGACACTTGGGAAATGGTGCACAAGGAATCAATGGTGCGGAAAGAGTTTTGCAAGCAAAATTCGGAAAGCAGAAAGTCTGGAAGTTGTTGGAACAAATGTTGAAAACCCAAGATCCGCATCTCGCACCAGATCTAAGTTTGACGATCGAAAAGGGTGCATAAGAAATCGTCGGCACCGAGAGGGGTTTTGCAAGCAAAAGTCGAGAAGCAAAAAGTATGGAAGTTGTTTAAAAAAATGATCAATACCCAGGATTCGCATCCCGCACCTGATCTAAGATCGATGACAGGGAAATGTTGCACAAGAAATCCACGACGCGGATTGATTATGCAGAAAAGGATGTGCGGAAAACAGAAAGCAGAAATCATGGAATGATATCAAGAAAATTCACATATCCAATATCTGATTTTATCAGTAGATCAACAATCATGGAGAGCTCGAAGAATATCAATGGTGGGGAATGATTGGTGCGGAACTTGTACTGCGGAACCAGATCTACGGAACCAAGAGTGCGAAAACTCTGATTTTCTGCAAAAAATGACAAGTGCAGAAGAAGCCAAAGGACAAAGATGTGTTGCAAAAACTCATGATTACTTAGCGATTGAACTTCTTGTCTATCATAAGGCATCGAACGGTTTGATCAATTATGGAAATGGACCGTCAGGGATATGAATAGGTAACGGGTTTAAGGACAGTTATGTATAAAAGGATGTGTGTGGTGAATGGAGAACTGTGTTCTCTGCAGACAGAGAGATGGTGCATGGATCGTCGTCAAAGTGGAGATTACAGAATGACAAAGGACTTTGATCTCTTTCAAGAATATCCAGGACATAGACAATGAGGGGAACCAAGACATATAAGCAAATCCAGGAGCAGATCAGAACAGAATTGGTTTGCATTGTTATATCTATTTTTTCTAAATATTGTACCGAACATGTTTTAAGTTTGAGAAACAAGGGTGGTAGGGTGGTGCTAGAAAAAACATGTTGTCTTCTCTGTACAAGTGGAATCCTATACAAGTGAAAGTTGATTCTCTCACTCAATTGTAGCTAGAGATTTTTATTTTAGTGGGTGCTAGAAAAACATGAGTCGGTGCTCTCTACAAGAAGGATTTTGGAAAACGGAGGTTGCAAGCTCTTGTGAGTAGGTGCTCAAATAAAAATAAATTTTTTGATGTCTCTATCATGTGTGTGTGAATGATAATATTTATCTCTTCTGTTATAATTGATGCATTATCATAACTATAAATCTGTAATCAGTAATAAGGGTTTAAATATTGAAAAATGGTTTAAGCTTTTGAAATAACTGATTCACCCCACCTCTCAATTATTTGAGTATTTTCAACAGCAGGCTACCTGGGGGTATTTGCATCCCCAGTTTCCAAAACAGGCTCAAATAAGATAATCGCTATGAACAAAATTCCAAAGCAGGATGGAGGGAGGGAATTATGCCCCATATAACCCCTACAATACTGTAAAAATCCCTCAACGCCATCTTCAAAGAATGTAAATGATATGGCATGGAGGATTCCTTCCTTTGAGGTAAGGAGATGAGGGAGAGCGAAGACCCATTGACTGAAGGGACATGAGGGTATATGAAGTGGCTGTGAACGAAGACTAGTGTCTCATAGCTGAAGCACAGGACACCAAAGCACGCAAAAAGGGAATGGAGCCATGAGACCCAGTGTTCAACTGTTAGGGGCCCCAGACACCAACCCCGAGGTTTGAAAAACTCTTTTACAGGAAGTCGTCAGAGCCATTAATCCATAGTACCCTTAAAGGAGGACCAAAGGGTCTAGTCATGACCACCATCGCTCAATAACACCCCTCCTGGTCAAAAACTTTGTCCCTCTCTCCCTGGGGCACACCTGAACGTACGTTGGGTACAAGTGCAATGTAACAGCTCCATTCATAGCTCTAAGGATTTAGTTTTCTAATATAGTTAATTCATTTTATTTTAATTTTATAGAAATGGAATAATGTAAACTTATATAATTTGACATAGTAATTAATATTTTTTCCATTCAAATTGGAAACCACTAGGTTCAATTTTATTCTCGATGTGTTTTTGTGGGGATCAGTCAAAATTAGTACAAATATCTATTTACATGCCTTTGTCTAGTCACAAGTGGGTGCTACCAAAATACCAAAAACAATTTCATGCTTAAGAAAATACACAATAGTTTCATTAAAATGTACTTTTAGATTATTATGAAATTTATAAAAAAATGAAAATAACTTCTTACCAAAATTCATAATGGAAGCTAGAGGAGAGAGCTTTCAAAATGTATAGATAAATGGGTGTTTAACTTTTGAGGCCCATAATCGAAAATAAAGCATGTTTTAAATTTTGCAGGTGATGCTTGGTAAAATTTGATAGTTGATAAATTGTTGATGGTTGGTGCGTGGTTGGGTTAATTATTTCATTAAAATATTTTAAAAATGAGTTTTCCTCTTAAAATGGTACCCAACTCTCTCTCAAAGTCGCACTTTCAGACTTCAAAACTAATTTATCCTATATAAAGAGAGGATAGAAAGGAAACTGAGAGGAATTGTAGGGAGATCATGGCCCCATATTGAGACAACAGTAGGAAGATATAAGAAATAAATAAGAAATGGAATGAAACAAAAACCATCCCTATTAAAGGAAAACTCACCTTATTTCTCTTGAATCAAATGGGAAATCTTCGGGAAAGTTTCAATCAAGTGGAAGAGTAATCTCCATTACTACATATATAATAACAACACTTACCCCAAACCACTTATCTAGGTGTACACATACGTATTAATAAAAATTAATGATGATTTGGAAAATTAATTGACCATCAAATATATGTGCCATCAAGTTGTTTTCCCATTCTTTAAGACAGTTTGATAAATATTTTAAGAGTATTTGACAAGAAAAATGCTCTTGAATGAGCATATTCCCATCGAATTCCAACCTTGATGGCATGGAATGTACACCCATGCTTGGAATAGAAGAATTCCATCTTCTTTCAGTTGATATCCATCATACTCTTCTAGTTTTTCTTGCCTAAGTCTATTTCTCACTTGTGCGTACTTCTCATCTTCACCTATCACCCTATTGACTCGTTCTTTAAGTTCAGTGTGATACAAGCTCATGGATGCAACATGAGTCTTCCTGCTAAGTGTGTCGGCAACCTTGTTCTCATTACCTTTGACATGTTTGATCTCAAGGTCAAATACGCTTCAAAATTGTAACCATCTAGCTTGCTAAGAATTCATATTTGGCTCACCGAACAAATATTTCAAACTCATGTGATTAATGCACAACTCAAACTTTCTTTCGAATAGGTAGTTTCGCCACATCTTCAAGGTATGCACTATGGATTCTATCTCCAAATAATGTGTTTCATAATTATTCACATGATATTTTAACTTTTGGGGCTCATAGCATACCATGTGTCCCTCCTACATAAGTACTCCAAGCCATTTGATGCAAGAATATGTGCATACCAAAATGGATTTGCAATTTTTAGAATAGGGTCATTGGTGAGAAATTTATTCCAGCACTAGAAACTTTGCTCACACTTCCAAGACCATGCAAACTTCACATCCTTTCTTTGTAGTGACATAATATGATGTGCCACTTTGGAGAAATCCCTAATGAATCTCCTATATTATCCTACTAAACCCATGTAGGATCGAATTTCTATCACCAACTTGGTCGTAGACTGTAATGTCTCTTAAATCCGTAATTTTTTTTTTGGTATGGTCAATAGAATTGTTAAGATCTAAGGTTCATCTAAAATTAACTTCAGCATTGTGTAAACTTTATTAGGAGAGACACTTGTATTTTTGATCTGGAATTCTTTCGTAGATTAATACACGGTGTCATGTTTTCTTACAGTGATATTTATGTCGTTTTATTTGTATAATGATGATTCTTGTATACTACCCTCGTGTTTATTTTTTTGTTCTGTTTACTTAATTCATACTGGTTTATCTTGGATGTTTAACTTATCACATTACCTAGTCTTGTTTAAGCTAGAATGTCATGGCTAAATCACCTCTGCTTCTAAAGGGAAAAGAGTGGTTGGTTTTAAAAAGCGGCTCAACCAAAAGGTATTAAGGGATTTTACGAACTTGAGCTAGGCTTAGTTCATTATGAACTAAGACATGAGGAACTTACTTTTTTGCAGGTACTATGACCAAAATTTATGTTGAGTGTAATGTTTCAAGAAGTAAATTGATCAAGCAATTAAAGGTGTAACCTTTGAAACCAAGGTTATAATGCATAGTGTAATACATATTCAACATTCAAAGAGGGACGAATGACTATAGGGAGTGGGTAATTTATCTAGTCACTAGTGGAGGTGGTTGAGCATTTAAGAATTCCATGTGAAGGCACGTGTTTCCTACTTCCACGTTGGCTCAGGCATATAACGAATTACTCTAGTTTCGTAATCCCCGTTTCGCATGCTAAAATGGAGGATGAGGGGAGAAAGCTCCCAGTTGGGGATTTCTTGGAAATGCTCGGGACAATGGGGTTGTGGAATTTGCACGGTCTCTATTGTTGTTTAGGTATGTGCCTCCTCAATATCAATTTTAACATTATTTGCTTTATTTTTATCTGAAGCATTTCCTAATCTTTGGAATGGTTTCATGGCAGGATGGTACCATGTTTGAACATGCTTGCGACTGGGGAAAGGGAAGACCATCAATCCAAAACTTGGTAAGCCCTTGTTCAATTGTCATTTACCTTCAGTTGGTCGTTCTGTGTTTCGAAAGGATTTGAGGATGTGTTGTTTGTTGTTTAAAGGATTACTATTCGAAGTTACAAGGGTTTGTTGGAAGTCTCTTGTCTTTTCTACATGCTCAGTGTAAGGATTTTGTGAATGAAACAATGCTCAGGATTTTCATAGGGTTTAGTGGTTATGAGTCTGTTCAGGCATTTTAATGAATTTGTAATTTTTAAAATTGACAGTGGGTGAAGAATCTATCTAAAAACTATTCCTCGAAATGCAAGTTTGTACAACTTTAATGGTTTAATGGTTTTAGCTAGTGAATGATGAAGTATTTTTTGCATTGATAATTGTTGCGTTTTGAAGTTGTTTAACGTATCTGTACCATACTGTAGCTAACTTTGTCAGGGTAAAACTATTTGTGATTTAAGCTTGCTCTATGTGTTTAAAGGAATATCTGGGCAGATGTACATGATTTGGTTTATAGAAAATCTTTATCTCAATTATGTTACTTTAAATTTATCTGGGAATATCATTGTCAGTGAGCAATGTATTTTTGTTATGGTGGAGATGTTCTATGTTAGCAGTTCCATTGCCAACAATGGCATTGTGGGTAATTTTGTTTGTATTTACTGTTTGAGTGGAAAATATTTTGTTTGTTTCGCTTCTCTATAGAAGCACAGGAAAATCCCCAAATATGTTTTCTTATTTGATCTTAATGTCATGCTATTGCATTATCATGCCAATGCTTGAAGCCTGGCCACTCCTTCCTAGGGATGAATGGAAAAACAACTCTATGGGATTCAATGTTTGGTATGAGGGGAATCACGATACCCTGGTTAAGCATAGCTAATGGTTTAATGTAATATCTATTTCTTTTTAAATTGTTTAAACGTGGCTTTCATCCAACGCTATGTGTATTTTATGGAGTCAAACTTGAAATTCAGGAAACATTTGCTAGATTAGATTTGGGACTCCAAGGGTTTCAACCTATTGTGAAAGACACATGGTTATTTATTCTGTTTTAAAGTTTACATGTAATCGTTTATTTAAAATATGAGTTTTATAAACCTTATGTGGATGATTTGTAAATAGTGCTAAGTGTTTATTCTTGTTTTATAAAATAGAGCTCCAAAACGAGCTTGCTTTGTTGGAGCGATCTTTGTGTGAAAACGACTATGTCCTATATTTTTAAATGGTTTGATAATTATGTGATTTTTAAAAGCTTATGTTTATAGGATTTATGGTTCCTATGTTTGAGGATTTTTTGTGGATCAACACTATTCAAGATGTTTGGAAATGAATTATCATAATATTTATCGGAGATAAAATCCTAGATTCTAACCTATACCATAAAATATTTGTAGAAGCTATCATATCCCTACAAATCTCTTTAAGTAAAATCTAGGGTACCAATGACTAAATAATTATGTCATTAGATCCACATAAATAAATGTTTTATACAAATTTATGAAGAAGGATTTACAAGTTTCAATACAAATCTTAATAATTGTAATCTCATCCTATAAACATATTTAAAAGGAGAATTAGAATCAGATATAGGGTAAACCTCTTACCTGCAGTTGCATGGCTTGTAATAGCTCTATCACCCTGCACACTTCAACACAAAATTAATAGGAAATACTTCGTTTTTGACCTGTGGAGTGGTAACTGGATGACCTCATAACTGCCACGTTTCTCCCAACCTTGACCTGAAACCGTTCTCGGTTCTTAACCAGATCCCCTCGAGTTAGCTCCGACATGTAAGAGAAAACTAGAACACATAAGGATGATGTTGTTGGTCTTTTGAAGTTAGGCTCTGTATTCTCTAAGTACTAGGCTTGGAAATTTTCTCTCATCTCAATTTCAATTTTTCTTGCTCAATTTTACTTTTTTTCGGTTTCTCTTACTAAGTTCAACTGAGTTTGAATTTTTCTATCTTAGTTTGACGTTTTGGTCCCAATTTGACTTACTCTCACTCACTGTTAAAACTTTTGGCTCAATTTGACTTTTTTCAACTTGGTTTAAGTGATATCGCCTAAATTTGAATTTTATGTCCTAGTATGGTAGATTTTAACGTGATTTGACTTTTTCATCTCACTTTATCTTTTCATCTCTATTTGAATTAATCTCACTGAAACTTACTTACTTTATTTCAATTTGACTTTTCTTACTTAGTTTAAGTTTTTTATTTGATTTACTATTTATCAATTTGACCAATTCCATCTTTTATTTTTAATTTTTCTGGCTCAGATCATATTTGTTCATCTCACTTCAACTTCCTTTACTTTACTTTGATTTTTTGTCTAAATTTCAATTACTCTATCTTGGTTCGACTCATTATGACTCGATTTGACTTTATCCTTCTTCTTTGGACTTACTTCTCCTTTGCTTGCTTATTTCAGCGTGTTTCTCTGTTTTCATCTCATTTTTACTTCATTTGCCTCAATTTGACTTATTTCAACCCATTTCAGTTTTTTCATATTGATTTTTCTTATTTTGGCTCAATTGGATATTTTCTGGATCAAATTTTATTGTTCCCTCTCATTTTGTCTTTTTTTCTTCTTGCTTTTACTTATTGAACGGCTCATTTTAAAATTTTCTTTTATAGCAACATTTTTCGTCTCTTTTTTACTTTAGTGCAATATAACTTTTTTCCAATTTAGTTCACTTTTTTCATTCATATTTGAATTCCTTTGTATTGGTTTTAATCTTTTTAGCTTAGTTTGAATATTTTTAGTCTCGATTTTACTTACTCTAGCTCAATTTAACTCATTCTCACTTAGTTTGGAATTTTTATCTCGGTTTGAGTAATTCTAACTTTGTTTGTATTTTTTTGTCTCGTTTTGACTAATTTTGACTTAGTTTGTATTTTTTTGTCTTGGTTTGAATTCCCTTTTCTCAATTTGATGGATTAACGGTGGAAATTTGGTTAAGTGACTTGGAAACTTGGGCCTACTTGGCACTACTCGCATGCTACAGGAAAAAACGACTAGTTTGGAAGAAAGGTTGGTGTTTTTTAGTGCTATATGTGAAAAATGTGGTTAATTCATGGGGATAGTTGGGTTTTCTCTACATGACCCGACAATAAAAGCACTAAGTTATAAGGAAATTTGGTGTTTCACAATGCACCGCAAGGAAAAATGCTTAGGTTGCGAAGAATGTTGGGGTTTCTCTACACACTATGGTGAAAAAAATGACTTTGTCGTGGGGAAATTTAGGGTTTCTTCATGCACATGTGGGCCAAAAAGCTAAGGTGGGGGCCATAGAGTGGCTGGTAGTCCACAAATATAAGGTGGAGGCTGTAGAGTGGCTGGTGAGCCACAAAGCTAGGTAGGATGTAGAGAATTTGATGGTTGACGAAGCTAGGAGGAGAGCCATGGAGAAGAAATTTAATGTATTTATGCACTTATTCTTACCTATTTTGATAATCCTTAAGTTGGTTTCTCCTTATTTGACTTAATTTGAGTTAGTTTCAACTTAATTTAACATAGATTAACTTATCTTGACTTACTTTGACTATGTTTAATTTTTTCCATCTCGATTTGTTATTTTGGTCATTTTTACTTCCTTCAATAGATTTTGAATTAATATGCCTTAGTTTGGCATATTTCATCTCATTTTGAATTATTTTGGCTTAGTTTTACTTTTTTATTTGACTCGTTTTAGCTCATATTTCTTTTTATCTTTTTTTCATCTTGGTTTGACTTCCTTCAACCAAGTTTGAATGATTTTGGTTGATCTTATTTTCTTTAACATTATCGTGTCATTTCACATCATAAATGAAACTAAAAATGGGAGGGAATACGTAGGCTTCATGTAAAACATCATGAAAGTCACAAAAAGCATTAACAATGTCTTTGGTGACCATAAAACCAAATGCTACGAACTTGTTGGAGGAAATGTGTTTTGTATTAATAACATTTATGGGCCAAATAAACTTCAATATTATTCATGGATTCCTTGAAATAAAACATGAAAACTTGATTCACAAATCCATCAAGCAAGGACAAAGTCTCAAAGCCATCTTTTTTAAACAACATCACTATGCATAAGTAATCATGCAAACACAACCAATAAAGACACCACTTCCCTCCATATCACCCAAAATACTAATTGTTTGGGGTTTCTATTGAATTAAACCCCATTTATGTGATAAAGTTGGTGTTTCTCAACATGCCATAGGAAAACAAAATGGGTATGTCATGGGGAAGGTTGGATTTTCTTCATGCATCAGGGAAACAAAAGTGGTTAAGTCACTGGAAATATGGGGTTTCTCACTATTCCAGTGGGACATGAAGCTAAGGAGGTGGGGCATGTAGCTAAGTTTTAGGGTGTTGGAGGTGCGAGTGATCCATGGAGCCAACAAGGATGCAAAGTGTCTGATGGCCAACACAGCTAGGAAATTAGCCATGAAGCTAGGTATCATGCCACATATAAGAAATATAACGTGTTTCATATTACTTTGACTTAATTTTGTTGTCCTTGACTTAGTTCCATTACCATTGACTTAGTTTGACCTAGATTCAATTTGGCTTGACCTAATTTGCCTTATCTTAACTTAATCTCAAATACTTTGGCTTAGTTTGACTTTTTCCTCCTTGGTTTGTTTTTTTGTCTTTGTTTGAGTTCCTTCATCTTTGTTTAACTGATTTTGGCTTGGTTTTAATTTTTCAATATCAATCTCACATCCTTTTAGTCTCATTGATTTTGGCTTGGTTTTACTTGCTTTGTGTTGGTTTGATTTCCTTTCTATCTTTATTTAACTTACTCCATCTTGGCTTGGTTGATTCCCAGTTGATTTGACTTTTTTGTCTCAATTTGACTTCCTTCATCATGGTTTAATTGATCCTAACATGTTTGTCTTTTGTATCTATGTTTGACTTTTTTACTCTTGATTTGGATTACTTCAACTTGATTTAACCAATTTCACCTCGACTCTATTTTTTTTTGTCTCGATTTGTCCTTTTTCAGGTTGGTTTGGATTCCTTCATTTTGATTTGAATAATTTCATCTTAGTTTGGCTTTGTTCATCTCAATTTATTGATTTTAGCTAAGTTTTATTTTTTTTCCATGATGGGCAAAAAATATCAACGTTCAAGGGAAAATTGGGGTTTATCAACATGTTATAGACATACAAATGGATAAGTTATGGGGAAAGTTGGGGTTTCTCTATTCGGATTGACTTTTTCTATCTTGGTTTGTTTTTTTCATCTTGGTTTGAGTAATTTTATCTAGAATTTACTCTTTTTATCTTTATTTATATTTTTCTAGATCTATCTTAATTTTGATTGGTTTGAGTTTATGTATATAAGTTTGAGATTTTCCGTCTTGATTAGACTTGCTTTGACTTAGTCCTATCAATTTTAGCTTGGTTTAACTTTTTCCATCTTTATTTGACATTCTTAATCTTGGTCTCACTGATTTCGGCTCATTTGACTTTTTTCATCTTGGTTTGACTGATTTTATCTTAGTTTGTATTTTTTCTTCTCTAATTGACTTCTTTCATCTCAATTTGACTTTCTCCATCTTTGTTGAATTTATTCGATTTGACTTACTACGACTCGATTTGACCAATTCAAGATCGATTTTACTTTTTATATATTGGTTTGAAATTTTTGATCTCACTTTGACTTCCTTTGGCTTAGTTTGACATTTTTCATATTGATTTAAACTCGATTAAGTTGATTCCAACTCATTTTGACATTTTCCATCTTGATTTGTTTTTTTCATTTTTTTTTGTCTTAATTTGAATTCCTTCATCATGGTTTCACTCATTTTAGCATGTTAGAATTTTTTTCATATTGAATTAAATTACTTCGGCTCAGTTTGATCAATTATGGATTTGAATTTTTTCATATTTATTTAAATTACTTATTTCGGCTTGATTTATATTTTCTTTCTAGTTTGAGATTTTTAGTGTCCTTTTCAATTTTCCCATTTTAATCTAGCTTTATTCATCTCGATTTGACTTCCTTTGTCCCAATTTGACTAATTTTAACTGAGTTTGAGTTTTCCATCTTGATTTGACTATTCTAGCTTAGTTTGACCAATTTGGACTCCATTTGGCCTTTTGTATCATGATTTGACTTCCTTTATCTCATTTTAATAGATTTCTTGGAGAAAATTTGCCTAAGTCACGAGGAAATTTGAGGATACTTTGGATGTCGTAGGGTAAAATGGCTAAGTTGTCCGAAATGTTAGGGTTTCACAATGTGTTTTAGTGAAAAAAATGGATAACTTGAAGGGAAATTTTGGGTTTCTCTACACACAGTGGTGAAAAATGACTAATTCAATAGGAAATTTGGTGTTTCTCAATGGACCATGGAAAAAAAGGCCTAACTCATGGGGAAAGTTAGGGTTTCTATGCACCCTCCCATGAAAAAAATGACTAAGTAATGAGGAAATTTGGGGTTTCTCAACATGCCTATCGTCCATGAAGCTAAGAAAGTGGGGCATAAAGCTAAGGTGGGGTCCGTGGAGTTACCGATGGGCCACAAAACTAGGCAGGTTTTCGAGCATCTAGTGATTGATGATGAAAGGTGGTGGGCCGCATAAAAGAAATTTAACATATTTATTCTCTAAGTTTCACTTATTTTGATTGGTTTCACATATGAATTCAATTAATTTGAATTGGTTTTAATTTAATTTGACACAATATGACTTATATAAAATTAAATTAGTTTGACATCCTTTGATTCAATTTGAAATTTTCCATCTTGGTTCATTTTTTTGCTCTTTGTTTGACTTCCTCCATTTTTGTTTGAGTTATTCTCACTTGGTTTTACTTATTTAATCTCGGTTATACTTAATTTATATCGGTTTCACTTATTTCGACCCAGTTCGACCTTTTCCTCCTTCATTGGAATATTTTTTTATTTGACTTATTTCACCACAAATTAACATTGTTTTCATCTCCATTTGATTTATTCCCACTCAATTTGATGAATTCCAACTTGTTTTTACTTTTTCTACTTGGCCTCCTACACCTTAGTTTGACTTTTAGATGTAGTTTGACTTTTATTCATCTTGATTTGGCTTATGGTAGCTGGGTTTGACCAATTCTGCTCGACCATTTACACCAGGATCCACTCAACACCGTCAAGTGATAACTTACTCTGTTATCCTTGTTATCCTTCAGTGAGAGACCAAGACCCACATAATTTTTCCTCCTACCCGATAGCTTACTCTGAAGATAACATGGATAACACTGAATTTTGATAACTTTGTACATCACAGACAAAGGCAATTCTTCATGGTATTTCTCGGCTCCACTGATACCCAATGGCAATGGTGTCCCTCTTTTCCACATGGAGTCTCTCATAACCAAGCTCCCTTCTCGGAAGTAAGTCTAATGGCTGCCATATATTCACTCAGAAAATCGCTATCTTCGTCTGAACGGGGGTTCTATCTTGTCTTCTTCATTCCTTCGACTTCAATATTTTCTATAACCCCAATATTACAGTAACTGTAATATAGAAACTTTTAAGAATTTGGCATTGAAGTATATGATACATAAGATGGGGTTTCTTCCGCCCCCAAATCGAAAGCCACCAAGTTTTCAGAAGTATATGATACATGTCACTGCGAGAGTAAGTATGTTTATCCATATCATTCATTGGCACCGACTAGAGTAGGATTCCCATAATTTCGATTTCAAAACCAGACTTTAACCATTTAATGGATTTGAAACGGTTTCTGGTCAAAATTACAGTGAATATGGCAGTAGTTTAGTACAACAATTTGTGCTACAGAATGAAATGCAGTAATAGATTTTCTACACACTATATTGTCAGATCGTTTTAAAGAAAAAGTTTCGTAACTTTACCGGAAAAGAACGCGTATATGAGCTGCATTTTTCACACAATCTTGAAGAACTTCAAGCATAGCACACAATACAATGGCACTATTTGCCAAACATCAAATGACTCTGTAAATAATGAATTCGTTGATATACACCACACAGCGAGAGTAAGTATGTTTATCCATATCATTCATTGGCACCGACTAGAGTAGGATTCCTAGAATTTCAATTTCAAAACCATATTTTAACCATTTAATGGATTTGAAACGGTTTCTGGTCAAAATTATAGTGAATATGGCAGTAGTTTAGCACAACAATTTGTGCTACATAATGAAATGCAGTGATTGATTTTCTACACACTATATTTTTAGATCATTTTAAAGAAAAAATTTCGTAACTTTAACTGAAAAGAATGCGAAAAGAACGCGTAAATGAGGTGCAATTTTCTCACAATCTTGAAGAACTTCAAGCATAACACACAATACAATGGCAGTATCTGCCAAACATCAAATGACTCTGTAAAGAACGAATTCGTTGATATACACCACACTGCGAGAGTAAGTGTGTTTAACCATATCATTCATTGGCGCTGACCAGAGTAGGATTCCCATAATTTTGATTTCAAAACCAGATTTTAACCATTTAATGGATTTGAAAGGGTTTCTTGTCAAAATTACAGTGAATACGTCAGTAGTTTAGCACAACAATTTGTGCTACAGAATGAAATGCAGTGATTGATGTTCTACACACTATATTGTCAGATCATTTTAAAGAAAAAGTTTCGTAACTTTAACTGAAAAAAATGCGTAGATGAGCTGCAATTTTCACACAATCTTGAAGAACTTAAGCATAGCACACAATACAATGGCACTATTTTGCCAAACATCAAATGACTCTCTAAAGAACGAATTATGTGATATACACCACACTTTATTTTCATTTAAATGATAGAAATACCACAATATACCACAAGCTTCACATCAAAGGTAAAGCTAAAAAAAAATGGAAACCACCTGGAAAAGGAAAACGATAACATGCCTTCATTTGTAAATTCGAAATCGGGAAGCAACAGAACCGCTAACACAGCAATTTCTTTCCACGAGGCATAACCCGGCTACTATTTTCACCCTCATATAAGAGAGCAGAATTTCTCCAATCTTATTCTCACAGAGCCGCTGTAATGGTGTATCTGTATCCGGTACTTTGCCCTTTACTGGAATCCTTGGCATTTTTCTTTGATTATCCATGTTATCTTCAGAGTTAGCTATTTCGTCTGAGAAAAACTTCGGTCGGTCTTGGTCTCTCACGGAAGGATAACAAGGATAACGGAGTAAGTTATCATTTGACGGTGTTGAGTGGATCCCGGAGCAAATGGTGGAGTAGATAGCTTACTCCATTTTTTGGGTTTTCGTTTCCCTTCCTTTTCCTTGGTTTAACTATTTCTACTCACTTTGGTTTATTTAACATGCTTGTGTAATTTATCTCCATAATTAAAACTAGCAATTGCCCCAAGGAAGGTGCAATAATACGCCGTTAAGGTAGTTGTTAGCGGGTAAGCAAGGAAAAAAAGTGTAACATTGAAGTGAGCCA
>LPNX010229899.1:0-31820 GCA_001517045.1 Pseudotsuga menziesii
GGGTTTGAAGCTGAAGATTTCAGTATTTTGCTTGCACGGTTCCCTAGATCGTACGGCCACATTAATTGCTGGAGTACGGCCTGCATTTAATGCTGAGTATGGCTGCATTTATTGGCACGGATTTCGAGGAGGAAGTACGGCCAGGTCTGCACAGAATTCGAGGTGTACGGCCGAATTAAATGCTGCACGGAAATCGAGGAGTATGGACTGTGTACGGCTGAGCAAATTTCGGCACAGATTTCGAGGTAAGTACGGCCTGTAATTAATGCTGTACGGACTGTGTACGGACTGCAATAAATAGGCACGGATTTCGAGGATCTTGTACGGCTGGTTTGCTGTACGGATCTGCTGTCAGATCGGCACGAATTTCGAGGGAATTGTACGGCCAGATTCTGCTGTACATTTGCATTTATTGCTGAGAGAAAATTTTGCAGACTTTGGGAAAAAGATTGCTGGTGGAGATAAGTTGTATTTTCATCTTTAATTTTCTGTCCTGTACCTTGCTGAAGAATTTAATAAAATCTCTCATCTCAAACTGGTTTTCCCCGTGGGGGTTTTTCCAGGGCTGATTAGCCAAAAATTACTGTGTCAAATTTTATGGTGTGCATGTGTTTATTTACAGCCTGTTAGTATTTTTCAGCGTGTTTAAATTGTTCAGAAAAATTTCATTAAGTAACTTCAAGCCTATGCATAACCGGCTGAAGTGAAACTCACGAAATTGTTCATTAAACCAGCAAGTTGTGAAACAAGAATTTTCAACACATTCCACCAAGCTTTCTCCAACAGGCAAACTGTAATTATTTATTGCAAAAGGAAATAGTTCTTCTTACAATATGTCTTCACCAATCTAACTGGGAAAAAGTCCCCATTCCCTCTAACTTTCCTATCTTTATAGAAAAACAACAAAACCTTTGGGTTGCCCTGCCCCTTGACCTTCCAGCTCCCCCGACCGTTTTAATCTCACAGTTTTGTCAGTTTGTGAGTGCTCATGATTTAGGCGATACGTTACATTTCGGATTTAGTCTTATGAGTGCTTCATATAACGGGACCAGCTCAGTAACTGACGGACCCTTTCCAAGCCTGGGCTTCTGTTTCCATTGATTCCACTTTGTC
The DNA here is from genome assembly GCA_001517045.1 of Pseudotsuga menziesii. NCBI lineage: Eukaryota > Viridiplantae > Streptophyta > Pinopsida > Pinales > Pinaceae > Pseudotsuga > Pseudotsuga menziesii. The sequence goes on from LPNX010229899.1 coordinate 1,114, forward strand.
TTTTATTTGTCCCTTTTAAGATCCCGTTGATTTCAGAACAAATTCTGCCTATCACTTTTCAGCCGACTTTCCTTAGCTTTATCCTTCAGCTATGTCTTCTTGCAGCAGCAATCTGAAGAATCTTTCGAGTCCGTCTGCAGTCAAAACATAAATCATCATTAATTCAGACTGCATCTTTCAATAAACTTAAACCACGCTAACAATAAATCTGATCATCAAAGTGAGGCCCTGTACTGCGCTCTTGTCGCGAAAACCTTAACAAGAATCAGAAACCACCGCCGCCCACAAAGGGGTCAAAAACTCACAAAACGACGGGAAAAAACCTTATCGGCGGCTTGAACCATAAAAACATCGGCAGGATAGTCTTACTCACAGCCACAACGACGGGTTTCAGACGGACAACGAGTTCCGCAGGACCGTTAAGTCTATCGGCGTTGAAAAGACTAAATGCCAAAGCATTGGGCGGAAAAGTTCCCTATCAGCAAACGGAACGACACAAACGTTGGGAGGTTAGTGCATTACGCAGCCGCAATGGCGGGGGATAAAAGACTACGGGCTCCGCGGCAAATAAGACATATCGGCGAAAACCGTAACAAAACATCGGCGAGTGGAGCAGTTACAATGGTGGACACTTAGTTTGCTTGGGAGCCGCAATGGCGGAAAGCAATCAGACTACCACCTTCGATCAAAGTTATAAAACTTTTCGATATGCTGCAGAAAAAATTGTGAAAATGTTAATTGCTCGGAAAATCTTAAGGTTGTACAGCGGTCTAAAAAGCTTGTCTCATCTCCAAAACAGCGGCTTCATAAAGATAAAAAAAACCCCTGACTCAAACTTCAACCAACCTCCGACAGCGCAAAGCAAGTCGAAAAAATAACATCACAGCATCGGAACAGTCAAAGCTATCTGTCAGAAAAATCATCATTTAGCTTCCGCAACGGCAGCCTCGTAGGGAAATATGGCTCCGATGCATGGTTAAATGACTCCCGATCAACCAAACTAAAAACGTTAAGTTCCAACAGATTTTCGAACAGGCAGTGACGAAAAAGTTTGTTTCACCTCCGAAACAGTGGTGAAAACAAGAAATAGACTTCCGATATCAAAGAAAGAAATCGCAGATCAAAGGGCAACATTTTAAATCCAATCTTCAAATTCCACAACTCAAACAGTTTCAGACATAAGCAATTTTCTGAAAAGCACGAAAACAGTTGACCTCAAAACAATCCAAACTTGTAGCAGAGGAAAACAAAAACGGAGTTCATGGATCCAAATGATTCTAGGCAAAATAAAAATTAAGAGGAGGCTCCAAAATTTCAAAAATTTGGGAAAACAGTTGTGGCTACAACACGACTATTTGGATGAAACTTCTGTTTTTCGGTTTCAACATAACTTGTAAATTTTGTGTCTCTTCTTTTTTTACATTTGTAGTTCATTTGTATGAAAGAAAAATATTGTTCATGTATCTTTGATCTTGTTGTTGTTCATATCGATTCTTGTGATTTTGATGACGATAAGGCATCCTAATCTTTTGTGATTGTTCTTCGGAACCATCTTCTTTTGGTGTTTGTAGTGATTTGTCAATATAAGCATTCTTCTAACTTTGAGCGCCGAGTGACTTTGTATTGGTTCCCTTTTCTGATGTTTGAATTTGAGCTTTTGATGACTTCTCTATTGGGTCAGTCATCGTTTCTTTGTCGACTAATGATCCTTTGCGATCTAACTCTTCTTTTAATATTGCTTATCATGCTTTAGCTTTCTAATTTGTGTAAGTCTTGATTATGTCTTCTTAAACATAAGAGTTATTCCTTATAATTTGACTTGTCGACTTCATTTTGAGTATCTTGATTCTCTTGCTCTCCTTCTCTTAACTATTTTATTTGTTCTAGCAATTTCCGATTAACCTTCTTTAAGGAAGAATTTTCTTCGTCTTTTCTTGATAATTTTTTTGGAGATGTTGATTCTCCTCTTCTAAATTTTGATTGCACTATGTTTTATCCTTTGTCTTCTTGATTTGAACAATAATTTTTGACTGTGATATCTTAGACGAGAGATCTTTTCTTCTTTATCTACGACAACTTTGTTGAATTCTTTCTGCATCTTTTGTATTGATTTTTGATTTTCTTGCAAAATCACCTTTGAGATATCTTTGAAGTCTTCAGATGACGCGACTTCTGAATTTGACTTCATTTAAACGTCCTGCAATGTGTTTTTATTCTTTTTATAAGAAAAGTCAAAAACGTTTTCCTTGTGTTAGAAATGAAGGTACCCAATGTATCCATCTAGGGTGACCCTAGAATTATATTAACTTTTCTTGATACATTGATACAACTTTGAATTGAGCTATGAATTTGTAATCATCAATAGATAGTTGTAGTTTCTTAATTTCATATTTTTCATCGGAAAGAACCATATCATTTTCAATTACATTTGGTTCTGAAACCTTTCCTTGAATAATCTCGTAAACTTTTAATACGACATCCACATATTTTTTTATAAGTTTGAGGGATTTTTTCGTTATTTTCATCTATTGGACTCCATTGGTTTTTTTGTCATTTTCCATCAAGATTCCTTCGAAAGATACTTTAATACATCCTTAATGTGCAGATTTTTGTACTTAGGAAAATGTTCCCCTAATGACTTTTTCCCAAGTCATAAAAAGGGAAAATTAAAGTGACCCTTGTAATTAATAACTTGAGATGAGTTTTAATTTTCACTTTAGAGAATAAAGTGACTTTTTGATAAATTTAGGTAAGGTGAGTAAAATTAATTTTGGAGAGAATTAAAAGTGCATTTAATCTCATCCATCCATCTAATTCATTTTGGGCTCTTGGATTAGATGACCATTCAACTTCCTCACTTAGACACCAAAAAGGCAAGGGAAGGCATTAGAATCTAATTCTGAATTTTTCCATAAGAGTTGGAGAGCACAGAAAGAGAAAATTTGCAGGCAGAGAGAGAAGAGTAGAGGGCACGATTCCCAAGACCGTACAACAATACTAGACATTCTTCTGTACAATAGGCATCTTGAGGCAAATTCTGGGCACAAATTTGAGGCAGTTTTTTTGGGCACAGAATTCGAGGCAAATCGTACAGTCCGTACATATCCGCATAGTCAGTACAGTGGGCATGGAAATCAAGGCAACCTGTACAGTCCGTATGGTACAGTAGTGGGCGCACAAATCGAGGCAGTTCGTACAACCAGTTTGGCACGGTTTTTGAGGTAGCGAGTTGGCATAAATTCTGACTATAAAATTTTTGAATTCAGTCAATTGCTGAGTACTGTGGTTGAGATAAGTTTATCTTTGCTTTTTGCTGCACTTTCATTTTATTGCGGAAAATAAAATTATTTCTCTAGAACATGTTTTTCCCAGATGTTGGGGTTTTGCCTGGGTAATTTGACCAAAAATTTTTGAGTCTGATTTTTTATGTGTGAATGTGTTTTTAATTGCTGCTCATTAAAAGTAGTAAAAATTCTTCTTGTGTTTCAGTCATAAATTGTTTATGAGAAATGACTTAATTTGTAGTTGGGAGTATATTGGATTGGGCATTAAACTATTAGGAAAATGGTGGTTGAAATCGGGTTGGGAGAATGAGAAAAATTTACATGGTATCAAAGTTTTGTTAGAGAAGAGTAGAATTTTTACACAGCGATTTTTTTTCTTCTGACCTTCAATGAATTCTTTTGTCAGTGGGAAACACCTTGTTGAGACTTGAATTTTGCATTAAAATGGCAACAAGACTTAGGTTGGAGGACAAGCTTGAAGGGGTTGGGAATTTTGTCCCGTGGAAAGCTAGGCTAGTGCTTATATTGGAGGAAAATGAATTATGGGATGAGGTGGTTAACATTACAACAACAAATCCTATTGTTGTCCCTGCTTCCACCGATGCACAAGCACTTTTTGCCTTCAACAAGGACATTAAGGCTAGAAGGATCATTCTAGATGTAGTTAAAGATCATGTGATCCCACACATCTCTAGTAAAACCCGTGCATATCAGATGTGGGATGCTTTGACCAGCTTGTTTCAAAGTTCAAATGAGAATAGGAAAATGGTGTTGAGAGAGAAATTGAAGAGTATCAAGATGGCCAAAGCTGAGGGAGTGATTCCCTACCTTACTGGAATCTCTCAGGTGAGATATGAGCTTGTAGTAGTGGGGGAGGTTGTTTCTGGTTCTGAGCTAGTGCAGACAAATTTGAATGGGGTTGCAAACCCTTGGGCTGTTTTTGTGGAGGCTATAGTAGCTAGCGAGAACTTGCCTTCTTGGGACAAACTTTGGGATGATTTTGTTCAGGAGGAGACCCGAAGAGGTCTTGTGCAGGGCATCTCTTCTACTAGTAGGGAGGATGAGGAAATGTGGCTTTGACTTCCAAGGGAAAGAAGAAGTTCAAGAAGGGACCCAAGAAGGGTGGGGCTAAGCAGCAAGATGGACAGAAGAAGGATTTGAGCATTGTAAAGTGATTTGCTTGTCAGAAACTTGGGCACTATGTTGCACAGTGCCCACAGAAGAAGAAGAAGTAGCAGCAAACATCAGCTTCAACAGAGGTTGAGGAGTTTACAGCTAGATTTAAGAGAGAGTTTTCTCTTTGTGCTGGGAATGTTGATAGAGAGAGAGCATTCATCGTGTAATGTTCCGTTTTTTTATAAAAAGGGAATAACTGAGGACTGATAGCACTAGGAGCAGAAGGTACATCAATTCAGTATTATTAAGTCATCAGTGTAGAAGGAGGGCCATCAGTGTTCATATCCTAAAGCATGCAGAGCATGCAAGCCTTGTTTAGTCAGTATTAAAGTCAACATCAAATTAGAATTGCATGCATGCAAAAGTGAAGCATAAACCCTAAAAGTGACATGCAAACCCTAAAAGCATATGACGATCTATTTAAGAAGGGTTATGGGACTAAAGGAACTATCTATGATTATTGTTGATTGATTTTAGAGTTTTGAGCAACAACACAGCGTGCAGCCGCGACAATTGGGGTTGAAGACGGTGTCTTCAGCTAACGAGGGTTCGACAGTGAAAGATATGCCCTAGTCTCCTATTGGGATAGATCATCCTGGTTTATCCATAGCATTCATCATATATTTCAGTATTCAGAGATCCAACACATTCTGAAGGTTTATTGGCATATCCACGTTTGCAGCTGGAAGTAGTAGGGATATCACGGAAGGATTCGCTGGGACCACAAAACCCAGTCTTTCTTCCGCATGTCAGTTTTCTCTTTCTCAGCAAGCCTGTCCTACGACATACAATGATTATTAGCCATCAGTTTGCTCATCTGGAGCAGCTATCAGCGAACAGAGAGCTTTGGGGGCGTGAGCAGCAGAACCACAGATCAATTCGCTAGGGCACTTAGAGGCTGCCAAATCTCTGCATGTGTCAGTCTATCTCTTTGAAATCATCAGGTGGACAAGCTCACAAAGTTTTAGCCCGATCTGACCTCTCCTCCTACAAAAATGTCACTTTCAGCCTAGAGGGTGTTTACGGTATTGCGGGGTGGTAACACCAGAGGAAAAGAGCACTTCTAGGCCACCTATCTGGATATTTATGCATGTAGCTATCTCTGGAGTCATTATCAGCTAGGATATCAATGGTAAGTGTTCATTTCTCTCTACAAACCCTAACCCTAATTCAACTACATTTTAGGGCATTTTTGCATGGCAAGTTTGCATGCACAATTATTTCATATTCTTGTATAAGATTGGGGTTGTGATTCAACACTACAATAGAACATTAGAGAATATCAGTATTTGGGATATTACACATCATCACTAGTGCAGACATTGATCTTGAGAGGGAGTATTCTTTATTGACTGGCCATTCTTTCAGTGCATTCACCACCAACACGTGGTATATTGATAGTGGAGCTTCGAGCCACATGACAAGTGCTTGAGAGATGTTCTCCGAGCTTTCACATGTAGGGATAGATGTGGAGGTCGTGTTGGGCATGGGACCATTATATTTCAGAGAGAGTCCATGAGTCCCATGACTTTGAGGTATATTGTTTGTACTTGGGCTGAAGAAGAACTTGATATCAGTTTCCATGATCGAGGATAGGGGTCTTGGGGTGTCTTTTCGGGATGGACATGTGCGTTTATTCCCTAAGACTGCAGGACCATCTGCCTCTTACACCATTGGAGTCAGATGTGGGAAGCTGTACAAGCTCTTGTTTCATCTCCAACATGCTTTGACACATAGCAACGGCAGTGAGCTTTGTGAGCTATGGCATAAGATGATGGCTCATCTGCATCATCCAGCTTTGAGGATGTTGAGGTACATGGTTACAGGGTTGCTTGAGTTCAACACTGAGCACAATGATGTATGCAGGGGGTGTGCTTTGGGAAAGTACACCAAGACTGTTTTTACAAGCAGTGATAGCAGGTCAGCAGGAGTACTTAATTTGAAACATTCCGATTTGTGTGGTCATATGTCATCTGTTTCTCTGAGAGGTTTTGAGTATTATGTGACATTCATCGATGACCATTCCAGGAAGACTTGGATCTACTTCCCGAGGAGCAAGAAATCTGAGGTCTTGCAGAGGTTCCAAGAGTTCAAAGCTCTTGTGGAGAACCAGACTGGGAGGAGTATTCAGGCACTCAGATTAGATAACGAGGGTAAGTATACCTCCAAGGAGTTCGATGAGTATTGCAGTCAGGAGGGAATTCATAGACAGTTGACAGTACCATACACTCCTGAGCAGAAAGAAGTGGCAAAAAGGAAGAACTGATCTATTGTTTGAGCAACGAGAGCTATGTTACATGATCAATCACTTCCTTTCTTTCGTTGGGCAGAGGCATGTAGTACAACTAAATACCTTCAGAATAGGAGTCCCCATTGTGCCTAGGGGAACAAGACTCCCGAGGAGATGTTCATAGGAAAGACGCCTAAGGTGAGTCATTTTTCGTATATTTGGTGGGGTATGATGAGACTTCGAAGGCCTTTCACATTTATCTTCCTGCCTTGAGGAAGGTTGTTGTGAGGCGGGAAGTGAGATTTGAGGAGGAGCGGGCCTTTAGGAAGTCCAGAGAGTTAGTGCAGGGAGAGCAGTAGGTTCCCACACCTTAGGTAGCTTCACAAGTACCTTCAGTACAGGTGACAGGTTCACAGGTTTTCGGGGTTACTGGACCACAAAGTACAAGAATAGGATTTTCAGGTTCAGTGGTTCAGCCAACAGGTTCTTCGGGGACATGTTTTGGTTCTCAGGTCGCAGGTTCACCATACAGAGTTTCCAGATCACAGATTTCACCAGTTGGTGGTTCACCAGCTCTAGGTACACAGGTTTCTGGGCCTTCTACTTTTGGGAGTTCCTCAGATGATGATAGACCAATTTGGGAGCAACCTTCAGGGAAGAAGAATCCTAAATGGCTTTGGGAGACCCTGAAGGAAGCTAAGGATTTTGGAACGCCCAAGGGGCCAGTGAGGGCTATAGTGATGCCAAACAGGTTGGGTATGGCATTGGTTGCTAGTCTTTGTGATTCAAAGCCATTTACTTTTGAGGAGGCCTCTCAGCATCATGTTTGGAGAGATGCCATGATGGAAGAGAGTACCATTCCATCATGAAGAACGATGTTTGGTAGATTGTTCCGAGACATGAGGGGAAGTCTGTCGTGACTTCTCGATGGCTTTACAAGGTAATGCTGCAGATGGCAGTGTGGAGAAATACAAGGCTTGGTTTGTGGCATGGGGGCTTTCACAGGTAGAGGGAGTTGATTATGATGAGACCTTTGCACGGGTTGCTCGTTATACTTCTATCAGATCATTGATTTCCATTGCTGCGGAAATGGGTTGGAAGATCCATCAGATAGATGTGAAGATTGCATTTCTCAATGAAATCATATAGGAGGAGGTTTATGTGGAGCAGCCACAGGGCTTTGAGATTCATGGGAGAGAGTCTCATCAGTGCAGGCTGAAGAAGGCCTTGTATGGGCTGAAGCAAGCTCCTCGAGCTTGGTATTCCAGGATAGACTCTTGCTGTCGATGGGTTTTCAGAAGAGTCAGGCTGATCCGAATCTCTATTTCATCATGGTTGGAGATGATCCGCTCATTCTTCTATTGTATGTGGATGATTTGTTTATCACAGGTGAGGAGAGACCTATTGCAGTTTGCAAGAGAGATCTTGCTTAGAGTATGAGATGACTGACATTGGGTTGATGCATTAATTTTTGGGATTGGAGGTTTGGCAGGAGCCTGGTCATATTTTCTTGGGGCAGGGAAAGTGTGTAGTGGATATTCTGAGGAGATTTCAGATGGAGGATTACAGGTCGATGTCTACACCTATGGTCACCAACTGGAAGAAGCTTCATGTTTATGAGGGAGAGTTGGTGGATCCTACCTTATATCGTCAGCTGATAGGTTCTTTGATGTATCTAATCAACTCTAGGCCAGATTTGTGTTTTGCGGTCAACACTCAGTCAGTTCATGGTGGACCCTAGGAGAGCACACTGGGTTGCCACAAAAGATTTGTTGAGATACCTTGCAGGTACAGTGGATTATGGTTTAGATTATAGGAGATTGGATGGTGTTAGGTTGATTGGCTTCACATATTTAGATTGGGCAGGCAGTGTGGCAGACTAGAAGAGCACTACCGGATGTTGTTTCAGTTTTGGCTCGGCAACAGTGTCGTGGTTTAGTCGAAAGCAAAAGTCTGTTGCTTTGAGTTTTGTAGAGGCTGAGTACATGGCAGCCAGTCAGGCCTATTGCGAGGCACTGTGGCTTTGCAAGTTATTGGTGGATTTATATGATCCGGAGTTGAGGCCTACGGTGATTTACTGTGACAATCAGAGTTGCATCTAGCTACGAGAATCCTGTATTTCACGACAAGTCAAACCATATTGAGATCAAGTACCATTTCATCTGTGATTATGTTAAGAGAGGAGCTGTGGAGTTGCAGTACATTTCCACTGATGCGCTGGTTGTAGATATCCTGACAAAGTCTCTTAGAAGAGGCAAGTTCATTCATTTCAAAGACAAGTTGGGTGTGGTGCAGAACACCTTCCTCGGTAAGAGGGTGTGTTGATTTTTGTACCTAGGAAAGTGTTCCCCTAGTGACTTTTTCCTAAGTCATAATAAGGGAAAATTAAAGTGACCCTTGAAATTAATAACTTGAGATGAGTTTTAATTTTCACTTTAGAGAATAAAGTGTCTTTTTGATAAATTTAAGTGAGGTGAGTAAAATTAATTTTGGAGAGAATTAAAGTGCATTTAATCTCATCCATCCATTTAATTCATTTTGGGCTCTTGGATTAGATGACCATTCAGCTTCCTCACTTAGACACCAAAAAGGCAAGGGAAGGCATTAGAGTCTAATTCTGAATTTTTCCATGAGAGTTGGAGAGCAGAGAAGGAGAAAATTTGTAGGCAGAGAGAGAAGAGCAGAGGGCACGATTCCCAAGACCGTACAACAACACAAAACATTCTTTCGTACAACACAACCCGAGGCAAATTATGGGCACATATTTCAAGGCAGTTTTTCTTGGCACGAAATTTGAGGCATACCGTACAGTGCGTGCAATTTCATACATTTTGTACAGTGGGCACAAAAATTGAGGTAGTCTGTACAGCTCGTACGGTACAACAACGGGCATGGAAACTGAGGTAGTCCGTACTGTCAGTTTGGCACAATTTTCGAGGCAACAAGTTGGCAGAAATTTTGACTGTAAAATTTCTGAATTTAGTCAATTTGCTGAGCACTGTGGTCGAGATAAGTTTATCTCTGTTTTTTGCTGTACTTTCATTTTATTGTAGAAAATAAAATTCTCTCTCTAGAACAGGTTTTCCCTGGAGGTTGGGGTTTTGCCTGGGTCATTTGACCAAAAAATTTTGAGTTTGATTTTTTATGTGTGAATGTGTTTTTAATTGCTGCTCATTAAAAGTAATAAAAATTCTTCTTGTGTTTCAGTCATAAATTGTTTATGAGAAATGACTTAGTTTGCAGCTGAGAGTAAATTGGGTTGGGCATTAAACTATTAGGAAAATGGTGGTTGAAAACGGGTTGGGAGAATGAGAAAAATTTACATAATGTACCTTAATTCTCCACTTGAAGTATGTACCCCTTTTTAATTTCTTAAAGAAATAATTACTTATAACTTAATACCACTTATCACTTAGATACATATTTTAATACTCTAATGTGTAATAATAACTTTAATAACTTCGAATTGGCTGAGTGGAGACAGACAAGTTCAGAGTAGAGAACTATGGTGCCTAGATTGTGCCTTGATGAGGAGTGGTGGAGCAAGATAGATTTCTTGCTCAAGTTCATAGGCCCTATATTTGAGCTTCTTCGAAGTTTCGACACAGGCCAACCTTTCTTGGGAGAGGCTTACGATGGCATGGATACCATGGTTGAGAAAACTATGGAAATCATTTCACAAGTCTCCTTAGCTTTTATCTGTTGATGCCCATTTTGCTGATGTATTGCAGAAAATTATTGTTGACAGGTAGAACAATTTCAACTCTCCAGTGCACACTTAAGCACATGCCTCAAACTTGAAATTTTATGATGAAGAGTTCATTGCGCAAAGCAATGGGAAGAGGAAGGCGCTGCATAAGGATAGAGAGGTGGCCAATGGAGTGAAAAGAGCCCTTATGAGAATGTTCCCAACTCATCTACAGAGGGAGGTGGAGGAAGAATTTGCTAATTTTGTTGCAGGATTGGAAGATTATTCAGACATATCAACTTTGGAAGAGAGAAGCACCATGAATCCAGTTAGGTGGTGGATTTGTCATGGAGCAAATGGTGTACATTTGCAAATCTTTGCCATTCATATTCTCTCACAAGTGGCAAGCCCTTCATCAACAAAGAGGAACTGGAGCACCTATGGTTTTATTCGTTCTGTGAAGCACAACAGGTTGGCTTCACATAAAGATGAGGATCTTGTTTATGTGCACTCCAACCTTCGCCTTGCATCTCGTAAGGGTCCAAAATATAGCAGTGGGCCTTCTAAAGAATGGGATGTGAATCTAGAATGCTTTGATTTGGACCTTTCTCTTGTAGCCATGAATATTGAGGACCCTAGAAGTGGAATTGGCCTTCATTCTTCCTTTGCACTTTCTACTGTTGAGCGTGCTTCTTCTTCTATTTTTGATGAGGATGACAAAGATGATCCTGTTGACTATTAGTCTTTAGTTTTACTTTTACTCTTTAGTATTTACTAGCTTGAGCTCATGTTTTATTTGTATGTTGATATTGTAGCCTCATACATAAAGGTTGATTTTGGATATATATGTACTAGCTTGATTTATAAAGGTTGTTATTTCTATTTTGGATATTACTATTTGCATTATGTAATCAATTATGAGTAAAATGTGATGCTATCATGTTGCATGTATGCTTTTAGATATCTACAATTCAAATTTATGTTTCACATTCATTTTTAAATTCCCTTGCTCATAAATATATGTCACATTTCCTCGTTTCCAAAATTTTGGGGGGTCACGTTTCCAAAGCGTCCCCGTTTCATGCAACTTAGTTTTTTTTCATATTTTTAAACATCTAAAGCAACAACATCAAATAAATACAATACATTGCCACATAAATATAACAATAAAATTGATATATAACATGTATAATTGTCTAGTGATACATGTCACACGAATGAGTATAAGAGCAAATGATAACCATAACACAAGATAATATAAGCTGAGTCATAAACATGTAAATAATCCATCTGAACCAACATCTGTCCAATGAGAAAACACCGATACAACTCTGGGCACCAATAACTGCTCTGTAAATAGATAAAATGACTACATTAGTCTCCAAATCTGAGTGTCCTGAGATTCAGTCATGGCATAGGATAGTACTATAGTCCATCAATCAAATCATGATCCATCATAGATGCTCATCTCAGCATCTCATATGTAGGGGAACTGGCTGAAAAATGTATTGAAATCTGAAAAATAGAATATGGTAGCCTGGCTACTATATATGTGATAACAGGTCCCGTAAAACAAACATGCATATTTTTAGGAGATTATGGGATAGCCTCCATCAATCAGGAGATTGCTTGGAAGCTTAGCTAGGTTTCATTTTCAAATATAAATAACAATATTAGATGATACGATAGTTAGTCTCAATCTTGTATTGTCATTCATCTTTCTTAGTGTTGGTGATTCGATTTGGATTAATAAGACAATTTTCTGCCTTATATTTTATGAAAGTTTATGAATGAAAAAGATATAGTTCTGCTGTATCTTCGAGTGTTATTTGTCTACAAGGGTTCTATGAGCTTTATTGTGTAGGGTGAACTCAAGGAGAGGACTGCGAATCCTCGTTTCCATTTCATTTCTGTCTTTTAATTCTGTTTTTTATTCATAGGCAGGCTTCTGTAGTGAAACTACAGAGTAGTTGTTTTACCTTAATTTAAAACACTTCTGAATTTCCTTTGCATTATTGAACAACAATTCTGCTTTCTTACTTCATATTATTCTTTTCAATAGTTTATCTTACATTGTTCAACACTGAGGTATATCTAATGAATCTGTTGTGATTGTTAATAGCTGTAAAGTTTGAGTTATCTAGTAGCAACTTTAGGGTTATAAGTACATTGATTCATTAAGTTCACTATCCTCACTCTTCACCCAGGAAGCAGTGATTCTAAGACCTCTATTTGCCTTTGCATATTACCAAAGGAGTTAAGATTGAAGGTCATGAATTCCAAGGTACGAAAATATCTTGGAAAGTGAATTGTCAAAGTTGTGCATTATGCGATTTCTCAAGTAGTTCAGATCCGACCTTTGTAGTTGCATACATAGGACACTGCACGTCATAAGTTTGATCCTTGGGTTGATAATTGAAGTGAGTTGAGGGATTTAATAATTATTACTATAATTCTTTGGTCCAACACTTTTTAGCGTTGTTGTTGGGACTAAAACTACATTATAAACATTTTGAAAATTTTGAATAAATACAATACATAGTTAGTTTGCATGCATCAAACCAGAGATGAGAATGGATAATTTGGCCAAAAACTCATGTGTCTGGTGTTGCTGAAGTAGGTAGTAGTGAACAACAAGAGGATTGTGAAGCAGACATCCAACCTAGAATTGAGGAATTTGGCGAGCAACCTGAAATAGAAGCATGCATTTTTGTACAATGTAAGCCCTTTCTTTGATCTTGTAAGCCATTTTTCTGATATAGGAGTTGAACATTGAGAAGGATCTCCATCTTGAAGCACTATGGCAGAAGGAGAAGAAAAGTTAGAGATCTTTCAGTTTCCAATTCAATAAACAGATGAGGAAACTAGGATGAAGAACATTAATCCTTTTGCTCTTCCTCATTTCCTAGAAACACCCTGATAGTTTTCTTTTTGAGCTTGAAGTTGTCTGTAGAACTTATGATTATGCATTAGATGTTTAGGAACTCAAGCTTTCTCCCTTTACATGGAAGGAAACAATATCAGAAATTGGGAGCAAACGAAGCAAACTTTCATTGACAAACACAAAGATCACTGCAAGGCCATAGATACTAGAGATGAGATCTTCAGGATGCTAGAAGGAGAGAATGAATTCTTGGAGGATTATGAAGAGAGATTCCAACTTAGTTATAAGAGGGCTCATAGCTGCACATTGGTGTAAATTTTTTTTAAAGTTATAATTTCCTCAAGGGTGTAAGAAAGACTTCATGGAGAGTTCAAACCTCCTTTCAAATGGAGACATATTTCAGATGGATTATTAAGACAAAAAATAGTATTCAAGAACTACTCTCCAAAGCTGCAAACAAAAAGACTAGGGGTAGCAGAGGTTCTGCCCCAAAATCATCAAAATCTGCGGCTACCACTCACAAAGAATGAAATTGGGACTTTGTTGGAAGATATGAAAACTGATACATTACATTCATTGGATATGCAGATGGACACCATGCAGATCAATAGGAAGCAAGAAGAAGTTGAAAGAGTCTTGGCTGTTTTCTGTCCCAAGTGTAGAAGAAAACAGGTCAAGAATGAATGCCCATTGAATACAGTAGAGATTTGTGAAGAAGATGATAAAATGGAGCAGCTATACTTCATTAACCAAAAATGCCTTACTCCCATCCTCAATATTTTAATTTTACTTATGGAAATTAAATGTATAATCCATCTCCAAATTGATATTCCAATAGCCAACCCAATTAGCAATTGCCTAATCAGATGCCACCACAGTGGCACTATCTTCGAAATCAAGCTTTTCCATTTCAAGTTCCACAACAGCCCCACCTGTAATGAACTAACTCTACATCATCCTAAAGACCTCAACGACAACAAAAAAAGCTTTGCTGCCACCTTCTACATCTCCTATACCTCCTGTCCCAAGTACTAGTCAACAAGCTCCTAAGCAACCCTAAATGCCTACTCAACACACACCAAACCCCAATAATAGACAGATCCGACCTATTTATAATAATGGGATGAAAAATTTCAAAGCTTATTTATTGAATTTTGTAGAAGTAAACGAGTTAAACTTGTGTTCTGCAAGAGTGGTCACAACTCCACTTATCACTGAACATATAGATGATGACCATAAGAACCAGGAATACCGAGAGAATCAACCCTCTCAACATAATCCTTTCTCTCTCGAAAAGCTAGAGTGAAAGAAAACCTATACCAATTTTAAAAATAGACTTTTGGCAAAGCTTAACAATCTGTGTAAAGATACCCCTCCTTTAGGCTTTTAAAGATGTCCCTATCTACAGTAAATACATCAAGGTGTTAAACTTTTAAACACACAAAAAAGATCAGAGACATGATAAAAATTGACTCGTGTAAAATAATTTTTTATTGCATTGAAGTCAATATGTACATTGGTAATGATCTCCTTTTATCTCATTTGGTAGGTAGTTGCACTATCGTTTCAATATAACTTCTTTATTAAATACTACCTAACTATTATTTTGTTAGACTTATGTGAATTTGAAGCCTTAAACTCTAACACCCCCTCTTAAGGCTACAATGCTAACTATTAAATTTGATTGAAAACTAAACATTAAAAGTAAACTTCTTAAGTAGCTTCTTGAAAGTTTTTGAAAGAACCCCAACACAGTTTCAAGCCTTTAGGCTTCTCTGCATAGTTTAATGCCCAAGCCCTCTATGCACAAATTTTAAACAAAATTTGACCGAAACTGAAACACATGAAGTTCTTTTTCAAAATTAAACAATTCAGAAATTTTCTTTTTCAACCAAAATTTCAATCTCAGAAAATTTCAGATAACTAAACACACATGAAAATGACAGTTTTTTTGACCAATGGTCCAGGATAAAATCCCCAAGGGAAAACCTATTTTTGAGTGAGATTTATTATTTTCTTCAGTAAAATACAGAAATTAAATCAACAGTACTTATCAGAATTTGTGTCTTGAAATTTGAACCCGACCGCTGAATTTTTCCACCTCGAAAATTGTGCCAGAGGCTGCCTCAAAATTTGTGCCAATTCTGCCTGTACAGACAATTAATTTCTGTACTTTTCACCTTGAAAATCGTGCCCACCGTACTGCCTCATATTCTGTGCCAATTCGTACTGTACAGACTCTGGAATTTGTGCAGACTGTACTGTATAGCCACCTTGGGAAGTGTCCAGACCGCACTGCTTTACGGAAACCTTGGGAAACGTGCAGTCCGTACTCAGTATGGAATCGTCAAATTATGTGCAGGAAAACAGCCTCGATTTCTGTGCCAAAATTCTGTTGTACGGTCCCTCGAATTTTGTGCCCACCCTGCTCTTCCTCTTCCTCGAATTCTGTGCAAAATTCTTCTCGAATTTTGTGCCCAAATGTGATCTTCAGATTCTCTCTCCTGGTTCAAAATCTCTTCAAACCCTCACTTTGTCTCTTCTTCCCCTCTCCAAAAATCTCTTTTGGGAATGATCAGAATGAATGATCAAATGCCTTGCCCTAGCCCTTTTTGTTCATGGTAACTTCCCCTGTCAATCTAATGGTCAAGATTAGATTAGATGAAGGGCTCACATTAAATGCTCCATTAAATATTAATTAAATGACATTTAGTGCACCTCATGTCATTTAATAAAGTTAGAACAACCCCTTTAATAAAGTTAGAACAACGTGCGTCTCCTCGCTCCCATCGTCTCGAAACTTTGGGGTAACATTGAAATAAAGCTTATTTATTTGCCCCCTTTTCATAACGATGTCTTGCTCTTGAAATTCTTTAAAACCTTTACTCTTTGCTTTGAATGAACTTTTTTGAAAGTAAAATCATCTCCTCTTGCTCAACAATTCAAAATAATTAAAGATGATCATAAAATATTAAAAACTTACCACCTTTCGATAGAAATTATGATTGAAAAGATTTTGATTATTAAAGCAATTCGATAATAGGCTTGCATCAGTGATGATATTGGTGCACACGATGGCCTGTAGAATTTGTGTGGATTGCGACGCACCAAAGGAAAGGCTTCCTTTCTTTTATTTAGCTGATAAAGGTGAATGATATTTTTACATGGTTGTAGGTGTCGAGGGTGGTCAACTAGGCATATCCTTTATTGATACTTTAAATGGCGGGTGGTAGACTTTATCAATAATGCAACGACTCTTTGATTTAATATGCTGACTGCTTCACATGGTGGTTCACTCCAAAATATTCGCGTTGCCATATGAACAATGACTGTATGAATCATAGGGTAAATACTTTAAGTTGTTACACAAATAAAATTGTGGCAGCTTACTTCCAAATGTTTCATGTTGTAGAACTTATTGGCTCTATCCCTTCACTCTGCATTTCACAATGACCATTGAAAGTTCATGTATCTTCCTTCAAGTTTTGGGTTGGACATCTTTAGTTTTTGTATCTTGATCTCTCAAAAACTTGCGTACCTCCTTCTTTGTGATTTTCTTCTTTGCGGCCAGATCTTGTAATCCTCTACGTGTGTCTTCTACGATAGGTGTGGATCAAATAGACTTCACAAGAACGGTAGCTAGAACTTTATTTTCCATGTGTCTCGATCTTCTTATCTGTGTTTCCCTTCTCTTCACGTGGACAAGTCGAGAAAGGTAGTTGCTTCCTTTAATCAACAACACATTTTATGTTCAAAATATGTGCTATTCAAACAACGACGACTAGGAATTGCTGAGCATTTTTTGTGATCAATAAAAATGATGGCCTGTGTAGCGAAAGGCGACTGGCCTCATAGAACTAACAAAACTCTATAGGTTTTGATTTGCTTTCTTTTTTGAGCTCGATTTTTGAAACCATAAATTGAGGTGGGTTGAAATTGATAGATAAAAGTTTCAAACCCTAGGTTGTAAAATAAAGCGTCTCTTAATGATGGCTTACAACACCTTGTTCATGATTGTACATTTCCAAAATCCGTAGGATTTCTTTTCAAACTTGGTCTATGATCTCGCTACTCTGATACTATGTTAAACTTTTAAATACACAAAAAAGATCGGAGATATGATAAAAGTGGACTCATGTAAAATATTCTTTTATTACAATGAAGTCAATTGGTACATTGCCAATGATCTCCTTTTATCTCATTTGGTAGGTAGTTGTACTACCGTTACAATATAACTTCTTTATTAAATACTACCTAACTATTATTTTATTAATCACTTATGTAATCGTGACTTTATTACATTATTGAAGCCTTATACTCTAACATATGGAAGTTTGCATTAGAAAACCGAGAAGAAAGAAGCTTTATACTCTAACATATGGAAGTTTGCATTATACTCATGTGCCCACCCTGCTCTTCCTCTTCCTCAAATTCTGTGCAAAATTCTTCTCGAATTTTGTGCCCAAATGTAATCTTCAGATTCTCTCTCCTGGTTCAAAATCTCTTCAAACCCTCACTTTGTCTCTTCTTCCCCTCTCCAAAAATCTCTTTTGGGAATGATCACAATGAATGATCAAATGCCTTGCCCTAGCCCTTTTTGTTCATGGTAACTTCCCCTGTCAATCTAATGGTCAAGATTAGATTAGATGAAGGGCTCACATTAAATGCTCCATTAAATATTAATTAAATGACATTTAGTGCACCTCATGTCATTTAATCAGTGTTACACGGGGACTCGCCCCCTAAGGTCGGGGATGCGCCCCCCTCGCTCCCTGCGCCCTGAGGGC
The DNA here is from genome assembly GCA_001517045.1 of Pseudotsuga menziesii. Taxonomy (NCBI): domain Eukaryota; kingdom Viridiplantae; phylum Streptophyta; class Pinopsida; order Pinales; family Pinaceae; genus Pseudotsuga; species Pseudotsuga menziesii. The sequence continues at coordinate 19,163 of LPNX010229899.1, forward strand.
TCGGGGGCTCTTGGGGAAACGTTTCCCAGCGTCCCCAAAATCAGGAAACTCTCGGAAACTCACAAGGGGACGCGTCCCCCTGTTTTGTAGCACGCTCCGGTGAAGGGGGCTCCCACACACCCCCTCCAGAAACTGGGGGGCTCCTAGACGCACCCCACAATTTTCCCAATTTCAGTTTAAAAAAACAAAATTTTAATTTTAATTGTTGTTTAGTCTCTATTTCAGTCTTAGTCTTTCATAATTTACTATTTCACTATTTTAGCATGCAATATCATTGATTCAAGTTTTCAATTACAATGACTGAAATTAGAAATATGAATATCAAGATTCAAATGACAAATTTGAAAATTATAATGATGAATTGTATAATGTGTTTGTATTATTAATTTGCTATATTCTGACTTACATTGCACAATGATAAACTTAGTATTTACTATTTATTATTTACTTTTAGTAGTTTACATGGGATGAATCATTGAATTGTTATTGCTGGGATTTAATAATTTATAATATTATTTTTATTAATACCTGGACGTCCCCCCGCCCCTCCGAATTTCGCTAAAATTTGGGGGTGGTCTCCACACGTCCCCAATGTGCGTTTCCTCGCTCCCGCGCACCCGCGTCCCGAAAACTTGGGGGAACATTGCATTTAATAAAGTTAGAACAACCCCTTTAATAAAGTTAGAACAACGTGCGTTTCGTCGCTCCCGTCGTTTTGAAACTTTGGGGTAACATTGAAATAAAGCTTATTTATTTGCCAATCAATCATGCATAAATGCAACAATTTCAAATGACAAGCAAATCCTTTAACAATCAACCAGTAATGTATGCAAGAGAGAAACAATCAAATAATCAAAATGACCAGTGCCGTCTCTACTCGGGCTATGGAGTCACAATAATCAACTTCAAATAATTTTCCTAAAGCATCAACTCATTTACTTTAACAAATATACAAGAACATGATGACTATAAAATAAAGTGATTGAAAAGTAGAGAAGTGCAAAGGATTGTAACAATGTTATGCAAGTGGTCCTGTAAGTTTTGGTAAATTTTATGTCTCTCTTTGACTTGGGGAATTAAGGTGTTTGTTGCAAAGAAATGAACTATTCTAGATGCCTACCCAAAGAGACTATCTCCTTCGATTAGAGAGAGAATGCTGGGTGCTCAACATGGGAACACAAGGTTCCCACCTAGCTCCACGGGTCAAACTCGAAACTTGCTGGGTGCTCAACTGGAGGACACAAAGTGCCACGAAGCCCCCTACGGCCTCTACCCCACTAGCTCCACATGTCAAGCCTCTTTTTCTCCTTTCTAATGAAGATACTTATCTGGGTGCCTATTAAACTAGGCAACACAAATCTTCACCCTTTCTTGTCACCCAAGGTCGGATCAACCGACAAGGGGAGTGAATACGGGGCGAAAATTGGGGTAAGGTTTATTTTAAACGAAAGAAGAATTTAACAATTATTAACAATGCAAGCCAACATGGGGTGCGGAAATTTCATAGAGAGAAGAAGAGAAGAAGAGCTGCCTCGCTTGATATAATCATTAAGTACTTCATTCTTATCTTCAAGGCACATCCAACATGTGCATGGTACATCGTTGTCCACCTAGTTGGTTTTTTGTGGTGAACACTCTCCAACCTAGTATGGGGGCGATCCTGTCACGTTAGTCATGTTATGCTAGCTGACATAAATAAAAAATACTAAAGAACTGAAAACTGAAAAATATAAATTAAGTATCAACTTAAATAAAAATAAAAAAATAAAAAATGGGATCCAAATGGCAAAAAAATGTACACAGCAAGAAATTGGATCCCTCTCGGTGCTTGATAGATCTGGGTTTAAAATGAATCTATGCTAGTTAAGACACGTGCCTATTATCCTCCAACTTGATGATAGAAGCATTGTTAACCCAATGGGAGTTTTAGAGGATGTTATAGTATCAATTTATTCATGGGAGCATCCATAAGACTTTATAGTCTTGCAAACTTAAGTGAGACTTAATGGGTATCCAATTACCTAGGAAGACCTTGGCTAGCCACAATTGATGCATATATAGGTTGTAGGACAAGGGAAATGACCATCACCAATGGCCAATCACAAAATATTAACTCTTTATGCCCTTGCAAAACTCTTCATCGATACAAAGACACCTCTATGGTTAGGCCAAGAAGGAGAAGATATACTTTCCACTGCGATACATCCAATCCTTACCATAGAAACTGCTCTTACACTTGAGGACATTGATGAGGACATAGCTGCGAAATAAGGGTACCTATACTTGGGGGTAGGGTACACATGCCCATACAGAGTACTTGGGTATAGGTAAGGTACGTACCTTGTCGTACCCCATATTGGCTCCACGTACTTGAGACACCGTTATAAAAAAGGTATGTACCTGCTAAATGGTATGACATACCTCATGTTTGGGTACTCCGAGGGTACGACTGACTCAACAAAAGTAAGGTCCATTAATGTTGAGGGACAAAGACCATCGGTTTAATGAAATGATTTAATAAAAAGTGTGGGCCCTCATAAACCTAAAGTTTAAACGACATCCTTCACAAGTAAACGAGCCCCCCTCCTTAACCATTTCATTCCTCAACTAGTCGATAGAGGACCTTAGTGATGTTGATGACATTGATCGTGATTCCTAAGGATGCTGACGACATGACTTGAGGAAGCCAAATCAACTATCTTGTTCATTGTTTACTATTTTGAGCTTTCTATTTCATGTCTGGAAATACCATTAGGCAAATTTTGTATGTAGTTTGACAATGGACTCATGGAGTCATGGAAATATAATATTATTAATTATATAACTTCCAGTCTTCCACTTGATATCTACTATGATTTATCAAATTTTCAATGTGAATGTTCATTGTTCAATGAATCATGATTTATAATTTTTGAATAAATCTGAAATATGCATGTACTGTGACATGTTATACACACACACACAGTACCTCCGATGTACCCAAGTACTTTGTTTCAAAAAGTGGCTTCCCTGTCTCCACACCCATCCCTGCACCCAAGTTTCTTGGCAACTTAGGGACATAGCCATTTCCAGTTAAATGCAAAATCTGTACCGTAGTTTTGTTGAAATTTAAGAATACAATGGAAAGAGGAAGAGGAAAACCATGATAACTTGGTTGACTTAGATTAGACCCGCTGGCAGAAATATATTCTTAGCTGAAACATAACAGAGAACAGTAAAATAAATATAGATTCTACCTAACAAAACTCTAAAAATCAACTGCCAATTAATTTCTGTCCAAGCACAACAATTGTTATAAATTCTTAGAAAACATAGCTCAGCCTTTGTTTGGGACTATAAAGCAATGTTCCTGCATGTTTCATGGACACACGAAACACACGGGATGTATGGAGACCCCCCCCGAATTTTAGGGAAATTTGGGGGTGACAGGGGACGTCGAGGTCATAAAATTATAAAAAAATATAAAAATTATAAATACTGCCGATAACAGTTCATCCCGTGTAAATACAGTTTAAGTTGCTCTCTGTAAATACAGTCTAATTCTTCAATGATTCATCACACTTCAACATTGTGTGAATCCATGGCATAGATGTTGTAATGGGGAAATTGACCAAAGGGCCCTATTTCTTCATGATTCCAGAGGGCATCACATTATTTGAGGCTTTCAAGTCTAACATACAATTATGCAAGAGTAAACTATTAATCCTATATTGGGATCCTGTTCATCAATAGTAGCCTGTGTCCCCCTCCTAGGCTTTTATTCCTTGCCTCTACCTTGAATCTCGAAGTTGATTCTCGAAGGACATTACTCAACACCCTAAAATTTTGATGAAACTTCCTAAACCAAGCATTAAAATAAGGTAGAGTTAGAATTTTTTTTCCATGCTTAATAAGTGATTTTGCTTGACTAAAGGATACATTTTGATTAAGGGCATGATAGGGGAGTTCAACAATCAGCACCTCCAACATCAAGGTACATAGAGAGGTTGATGTGCTTGATTAAATGACAATCCCTTAACCTCATACATGATAAAATCCAGTGAAAACATTGCAATCTTGAAATCCTGAAAGCTGTTAAGCGTGTTGAATCCTGAATGAGATCTAAAATTCTACTCTTTGCATATGAACTCTGATGAGGTTGGAACCAATCTCAAAGATCCTGAAAAAATTAATGGTAATGTTAAAAATTTATGTAAAATGATAGAAAATGAAAGATAAGAAAAATACCACTTTTATTTTAAGAATTTAATATTACCATTACTACTGGAGCGCCTAGGAGCCACCCACTTCACCGGTGGGTGCTTCAGAACAGAGGGACGAGCTCTCCCTTGCGTTTCTTCAAGTTTCGCCAAATTGGGGACGAACAGAAAGGTTTCGCTAGGAGCCCCCAAGTCCCCGGGGCGCAGGGAGTGAGGGGGGCTCGTCCTCGACCTTGGGGAACGCGACCCCGTATAACACTGCTATAAAGTACTGAAAGTAATCCATTTCAACATTTCTACTCATCACGTATACATCAAAGATGGTTTCTGTCCATTAGACAACCTCAAATAAGGACGAGTCCAACATTGAAAGATAATGAAGAGAGAGTTGCAAAAAAATTTGGATGCCTCCTATCTTTGACAATGAGTGGATATTGTTGAAATATATAGCTTTGGAAGCTATTTTTAAATTATAAATTCCATCTACATAAAAGTTTTTGATGCCAAGTGTTTACTTTATGAACAAATGTCAATACCTCTTGCCAAATGTCAATACCTCTTGCCGATTGTCAAAATCAAGCCAAGTGTCAAACTCATGCCTTGTGTCAACCTTATAGAGGGTTGCTTAGAGGCCAGCTTAGGGCGGTCCCTACGGGGGCTGCTTAGGACGGTCCTAGGGGTCTTCTTAGGGAGGTCCTAAAGGGCTGCTTAGGGCGGTCCTAGGGGGCAGCTTAGGGCAGCCAACCCCAAGTATAAAAGGAGGCTTCCCCTCACCATTTGGACACACAATTATGGTGAAGTCTCTTGCTGCTTTAAGGCTGAGTTATACCTTGTATTCTCTTGCTGTTATATGACTTGTACTCCTACTGTTCTGCTGCTGAAACAGAGGTGTTGAACAGAGTTGTTGAAACAAAGCTGACGAGGCTGATACAATAACTATCATAAGTTTGCTACAATAAGAGGTTATGACAGTCAACATTGGGGTCATTATCAAGCTGTTACTGTAAGTATGATATCAGCTGTTAATGAAGTTTGTAAGTGGTGAAACAGAGGTATTGTTTCAACACTCTATGTTCAAGGTTGTTAGTCAAGAAGTCTAGTACTGGTATTGTACTTTGTTGAAGAATATCAAGAGAAGTTTTGGCTGGGTTTTCTATCCCAAGAGGGTTTCCTAGGTAATCTTGTGTTCTCTGTGTGATTTTCTTACCTTCAATGATCTCTAGTTATTTAGACGTATGCTTATGTCTGATATATAGTGCAAAATTTTTAAAATTCTATATACATCTGGTTTTTCAACATGGTATCAGAGCTTCCCTGAAGGAAGCCATTCCTGCAGAGAGTTATTAGATTTGTGAAGGAGGGTACAATATTTCAGTTTTGAAGGAAGTCAGAATCAAAGACAAGATGTTGTGAAACACTAGCCTTGATGAGAATCTCAAGGGACGTGATAACTACAGAGCCATGGAAGATCAAAATATCTCTTGTGCTGGAAGAAACTGACTTATCGGATTATGTTCAAGAAGATGTTGTAGAACCTGAGGATGAAGAAGCTAAAGTCAAGTACAAGAAGAATTTGGTAAGGGCAAAAAGAATAATTGCAGATTGTGTAAAAGATAAACTTGTTCCTCATATATCATCCATGAAGACTTCCAAAGAGATGTTTGATGCTCTATCTCGCTTATATGAAGGAAGGAACATAAACAAAAAGATGACTTTGAGGGCTCAACTAAAAAATGTAAAGATGCAGAAGTTTGAATCTATTCATGCATTCTTTACAAGAATTTCTCAGACTAATGAACAAATTGTAGCTATTGATGACTCAGTTGACTGAGATAGTAATGACTACTCTCAATGGACTTGCAAAGTCATGGGATGCTTTCATAAGAGGTATCTGTTCAAGAAGAAACTTGATAAAGTTTAGTAGGTTGTGGGAAGAGTGTGCCCAAGAAGAAGCAAGTTTGGGAGCAAGAGAAGAAAAACTAAGTGATGATGAGGACCAAGCTATTGCAGCCCAGTTCAGAAAAGGAAAGAAAAAGAAGGAAAAACATCCTCCGAAGAAGAAGTTTCAAAAGTTTGATAAAAGTAAGAGAGACTATTCTAAACTCAAATGGTATTGTTGTGAAAAATTAGGACATCTTGCTAGAGATTGCCCTCTCAAAAAAGAGGTCAAAGAAAGCAGGAAAAACAAGAGACATCATGCTCGTATTGCTGAAGATGATGAACCTGCCTTAAAGAGAGAAAAATAAGAAGATTCATGTGAAGAGTATGTGTTGGTAGCAATTCTTACAAATTCAGTAAATTATGGTGATGAAACTTCGCTGGTGGATAGTGGTGCCTCCAGGCACATGACTGGTTTTAAAGACTCTCTTTCAAGTCTGACTACAAAAGATTCTCCTCATCAGGTAAGATTGGGTGATAACTCTTCCTATCCTATTAAGGGTGTTAGTGCTAGAAATTGTTCCTAGACTACCACAAGAACAAGCTAACACAATCTCAAAAAGAAATAGAATAAAATTGGTTTTTTTAGGGTTTTGGTTTAAAACTTCATCGGCAAGGAGGTAATAAACATTCATAAGCTAATACAGAACTGAATCATGCACAAGTTAGATAAACTGGGGATCAAATACTTCTCAATAAGCCATAAACATTACACATGAAATATTAATTCCACCCACAGGCTACAAGCATTTACGTAAATAAGACCTTTAAACAAGAAATGAAATTGTAGACTGAGCAATCAACTAGATCAGAAATGAAACAACATGACAAGTAAAAAGGGCTTATCAGTTTATATATAATCAATAACAGTCATCCAGTTACATAAGAGTTATAAGTGCTAGCTTGAGAAATCAAAGCTCCAAAAGCCTCTCCTTGAGTGAAAAGTCCCCCCTCAAAACTGTATGTTTGTCTTCCTTCTATCATTACAAAGGTAAAGTAGTTCCATAACTACCTTCTAGGTCGAAATTTGAAATAGTTACATCAATTAGTTACATGACAACTCAGAATCTTTAAAGACAATTAACCCAAAAATAGCAAATCGGATTTGGGGAAATTTGACGAATTTCTGAAAATTTGGGTCTCAAAGACGCCTTCATATATCTAGATCCAGAACACCTGCGCAAAAACTGAGAGAGTTTTTTTTTAAATGAGTCTGTTATGACAAAAACCTCTCTTGGTTTTTAAAAATTCTCCTTCAATTGATCGGAATATGTGCTGGAAATTTGTGACTAAAACAGGAAATTATTAAATAATTCAAACCCTGAATATAGGCCACAAAGATGAATTCGAATCTCTCAAACGATAACAGTTGTTGCAAAAATGAGAGAGGTTTTTGTGAATGAGTCTATTGTGGACAAAAACCTCTTTTGGTTTTCCAGAATTTGTTTCCATCACCTTGTAATCTGCTCCCAATGATAATGACAAAAACAGGAAAAACAGAGCTGCTACAGGAATCTCCTGATGAAAATATTTGACAAAGGACTCAAAAATGAGGGTTAGATTATAAAGTAAAACTTGGAATAAACTTTTATTATAAGTTTTTGAAAGCTTAAAGATATACATATTAACTAATAAGCCCAAAAGACAAACCTTAAAACTAAAATAATGAAATAATTCAACCATTAAAAGCATTAAATCCAACAAAAATTACTGATTGTCAAAAATTCTCAAAATCAACATAAAATGTAAAATCATTTTAAACTAGTGGTTGAAAATTAGGACAAAAAGAACAGATAAACTAAGAACAAGATCTAGTTATAACAAATGGCATTAGGAATGTTTTTTATAGCTTAGATTCAGGAAAACATCTGAAAATGGAAAATGTCTTATATGTTTTTGGTCTGCAAAAGAATCTTCTATCTATTTCTGGATTGGAAGAGAAAGGATTTTGAGTAGCTTTTTTTAATGGCCAAGTTCTTATGTGGTCGAGAGGTAAGAATATTGATGATGTTGTTATAATAGGTATTCATGAAGATGGATTGTACAAGTCAAAAGGAAAGGCAGATCAAGCCTTAGTCCATAGTACTTATATAAATCCATGTGAACTTTGGCATAGATGGTCTGCTCATATTCACTACAAAGCCTTACAAATTGTTAACAAGATGGTGAAAGGCCTTGCAGAGATTCAAGTGTTTCATGGTGGAGTATATAAAGGTTGTGCGCAAGGAAAGAACGTGAAGAAGCCTCTTCCAGGCAGTGACAAAAAAGAGAAAGGAGTTATGGATCTAATTCATTCAGATGTATGTGGACCTATGATAGCTACTTCACTCAACAGGTATGTGTACTCTGTTTTGTTCATTGATGACTTTTCTCGCAAAACTTGGATTTCTTTCTTAAAGAATAAAGATGAAGTGTTTAGTAAATTTAAAGAATTTAAAGCTCTTGTTGAAATCTTTTTGAGAGAAATATAAAGATTTTAAGATCCGATAATGGAGGAGAATTCACGTCGGTTGAATTCAAGGCATTCTGTAGAGAAGTTTGGATCAAGAGGGAGCTTTCTACTCCTTACAATCCTCATCAAAATGGTGTTGCGGAAAGAAAGAACCGATCAATTATAGAAGCAGTTAAAGCTATGATTCATGATTAGGACTTATCAATGTACCTTCGGGCAAAAGCAACAAGGACTGCTGTATATGTTAAGAATAGAAGTCCTCATAAAGTACTTCAAAATAAAACTCCGGAAGAAGTGTTTTCAGGAGAAGTTCCAGATGCTAGTCATCTAAGGATATTTGGTTGTCCCGTGTATATGCATATTCCTAGGGACAAAAGGATAAAGTTCGATCCTTAAGGTAAGAAGGCTATTTTTGTTGGATAAAGCAAGATATCAAAGGCATATAGAGTATATGTCCTCGATACAAAAAGATTGAGATTTGTAGAGATGTTATTTTTGATGAAGATGCAACTTTCTACAAATAAAAAAGAAATCATTTCAATGAAATACATGATGAGAAACCTGAAGCTCCAAGAGTATTAGAAACATAATAAGAAGAGCATGCACCTGAGGATTATGATATGATGGAGCCTAAAAAACCTGCTGATTCACATGCATAAGTGATTACACATGAGAGAAAACCTAGTTAGGATCGTGAATTCATTCAAGATGCAAAAAAGTATGGTGCCCCAAATAAAACTTTCAGAGAAAGAAAAAGACCTCGATTTTATTCCAGTTATGTTGCACTTGTGACTAACATCATTGATGCAGAACATTCCAGCTATGAATGAGCTGCTGAGAAGAGGGTATGGTAGGATGCCATGATTGAAGAATATTAATCAATCATGAAAAATGATGTTTGGGACATAGTTCCGAGACCGAAAGAAAAATATGTGGTATATCTAAATGGTTATACAAAATCAAGCATGCTGTGGATGGCGGTATTGAGAAATACAAAGAAAGGTTTGTGGCTCGTGGGTTCTCCTAGAAAGAGGGAGTAGATTATGAAGAAATCTTTGCTCCCGTAGCAAGATACACTCCATTAGAGCTACTTTGGTTATAGTTGCAAAGATGGAATGGAAACTACATTAGATGGATGTAAAAACTGCTTTTCTAAATGGTGTGATAGAAGAGGAAGTGTATGTGGAACAACCACAAGGATTTGAAGCACATGACAAATAGACATGTGTGAAAATTAAAGAATGTCTTGTATGGCTTGAAGTAAGCACCCATGACATTGTATGAAAGAATTGATAGTTTTTTGATGAGCTTGGGATTTATTAAAAGTAAAGAAGACTCCAATATTTATTATTAAGATTGAGGATGATAACCAGGTGGTTTTACTCATAGTAGAAAAAATCGGCATCGGCAAAAAATCGGCGAGGGTCCAGAAAACCAATGTTACAAATATCGTGTCGGCGAATATATCGCCGAGGGTCCAAAAAGATATTATCGGATTTATCGGCGAAAATGTCGGCAAACATCGGCAATATATCGACAATGTAAAAAAATACAAAAATATTCATTTTTTTTCAATTTTCTAAACATCTAAAGCAACAAGAACATCAAATAAACACATTGCTACATGAATATGGAAATAAAACCGATATATAAGATGTATAAGAGGTCTATAGATACATCACACATCAAAAATGAATCGTGTCTCGGATCTTGAGTCCCCGACTCATGAATCACCAAAAAAATACAGTCAATGTTTTATGTAATATGTATCTCATATGCAATGAAATCAACCAAATAAAGTAAACTATGGATTCCTTCTACCCCTTTTACGGGCAAAGGTAATTGCTCTAGTAATGGCTTTGCTTCCAGGTAAGCAACAAAAACCAGGTGCTCGTGGGGGTCGTCGTGGACTTCCTCGTCCTCTAGAAGTGCCTCGAAATTGATGTGCTCTAGAAGAACTAGAAGAATGATGAGGTACTGGACCCTCATCAAGTCCTCTACCACCGCTACTGCTACCACTGCCCATATATCTGGCTCCCAGTGCTCTAGAAGAACTAGAAGAATGATGAGGTACTGGACCCTCATCAAGTCCTCTACCACCGCTACTGCTACCACTGCCCATATATCTGGCTCCCTCTGACCGAGACTGTGGCTGTGAAAGTGGTGGCTGTGTGGCTGGTGGCTCTGCAACTGGTGGCACTGGCTGTGTGGCTGGTGGCTCCGATGGTGGCACAATCTCAAATGCGTCTAACCACTCATCGTCCCATGTCTCAGTCTCCATGTCCTCTGTATCATCCTCTAACCAATCAGGCGCTACCTCCATAATAGGTTCCTCAATCTCCGCTCTCCATGCAGCAGTGGTGTCAATGTGATCCAATGAAATAGCCTCCACCTCAGGTTTTTTCTCAAGTTGCTTCACCCACAACCTGAGATTGTAGGAGACGTACACTAGATCATTCAGGCGTTGGGTATCCAACCTGTATGATCACCATAAATTTATCCAATTACAATTTATAATACATAAATTAAAATTACCCATATGACATAGATTACAAGTTATAATGAATTTAGAATTTAATTTCAAATTCTCAAACCTGTTGTGCTTCTTGGTGTGTATCTTTTCAAATACACTCTAGTTGCGCTCACAACCAGAAGAACTGCATGTTTGGCTTAGGATCCGAACAGCAAGCTTTTGGAGATGGGGTACTCGTCTGCCATAGGTTTCCCACCAAGTATCTACAATGAATTGGAGAAACATAAGAGAAGACATTGAAAATTTGAAATATAAAACAAAGAAAGTAATGAAATTAAATTTTGAAACAAGGTGAAACTTACTTGGCATTATGTTCTTCCTGTCATTAATAGCCATCTCAAAGCCAAATGTTCCCATGGCCCTCCTATAGACTTCCAACTCTTTGGAAATCTCTGAACGGTCAGCTGCACTTGGCACCATCCTTTGGACACACTCCAAGAACCCATCCATTACCTCTGCATCAAAGTTGAAGCCACATGAGTAAGAGAATGCGGGGTTGAGGAATAGGCCTGCAGCATGAATGGGGCGATGAAGTGTTTTGTTCCATCGCTGATCAATCACCCCCCATATCAATTGTTGTTTCGCTTGCCCCTCTTCCCCCTTGCCCTCATAGTAGGCATTAATGGCCTCTTTGGCCCTATCCATGGCCTCATACAAGTAGCCCATTGCGGGCTTGTCTCCATCAACCAAGCGTAGAACCCTTACCAAAGGTTCACATACAGTACACACCTCCTTCACCCCATCCTAGAAGCTCTCCTGGTATGACACTAGCCTGAATATGTCATGTCCCTCCGGTTTAGTGCTAATTGATAAAGCACACCACTCAGCTGAATGGAACATAGTCTGCAAGTCCCACATAGAAGTAAGGAGAGACTGGAGAGAGATGAAACAAGTGGCAAACCGAGTGATGGCAGGACGGACCAACTCCCTACCATGAGTGAACTTCCTCATCAGGCTAAGCACAGAAGCATGATTGTATATAAATTTGGTGATGCTTCTTACTGAATGAATGACATCCTTGATAAATTGGATCTTCCCCATATCCTCTAAGATCAAGTCAATACAATGTGCTGCACAAGGTGTCCAAAACAAAGTTGGATGCCTGTCCATAAGCATCCTACCGGCTGCCACATAATTCGCAGCATTGTCCGTTACTACTTGGACAACATGCTGCGGACCTATCTCTTGGATGAACTCATGCAACAACTGACATAGTAATGCTGCATCTTTGACCTGTGCAGATGCATCCACAGATTTTATAAACATAATGCCTCGAGGACAATGAACCAAGAAGTTCAGAAGGGTCCTACCCTTCTTATCACTCCAACCATCTGACATCACGGTGCATCCTGTGGCCTCCCATGAACCTTGAAGCTCCTCCAACCTAGAAGTGCAATCAACCTTTTCATCAGCAAGGATGGGCCCTCTCAACTCCTTATAAGTGGGGGGCTTATACCCCGGCCCAACAACAGCAGCAGCTTCGAACATCTTCACGTAGAATGGGTTCCTCGCAAAGTGGAATGGAATATCACTCCA